>JANHMN010000023.1:41944672-41956931 GCA_030674055.1 Rhabdomys pumilio | reverse complement strand
TCTCTCTCTCTCTCTCTCTCTCTCTCTCTCTCTCTCTCTCTCTCTCTGTGTGTGTGTGTGTGTGTGTGTGTGTGTCTTTCTCTGTGAAATTGCCAAGACTCATCATCCTTTGACCAAGAATAGCAAGACATCAATAATTGATTAATAATAAGCCACCAGAATTGTGAGACTTAAATTGTCAGAAGCCATCACTTTCTCACCTCCTAAACAGTAAGAGAGAGTTAATGGCCAGAGGCCATCAATCTTCAGTCTTGATTGGATGCCGTGTCCCACCTCAGTACCTGACCTTGTTGGAGCAGGATCCCTGGCAAAAGAAATATTAACCAGGTGTGGTAGTATACACCTTTAATTTTGTGGTCTCATTATGTATCTTTGGCTGCCTTTTAATACACTATGTAGTACAGACCAGCCTTACAGAGATCTGCCTGCTTCTACCTCCTGAGTTCTGGGCCCACACCATCACACCTGCAATTCTCCACTTGTTAAAGTGACAGTTTATTGTGGCTAACATTTGAAAGCAAAATTTTTAACAATACCGTGTCTTTCAGTGTATGTGTAGATAATATTTAAGACAAGTACAAATGGTAGAGCTAAGGTTTTATGTTTCTATTAAAATGGTAAAGTAGTCAGACTAGGAGATACAAATAAGTAATAAAACTGTAGAAACAATATAGTGAAAAACACTATACCTAAGGTGGAAAAAATATAAAACAGTCAAGCAACCCACAGGTACATAGAAAATGGAAACCAAAAGACAAAAAAGGATGTGAAAGTAATGAAGTGTCAGGTATAACTTCTGTTATTAATAATTATATGATATATAATATAGTCTAAACAAGGATTAGTCAAAGATTGTAGAAATGGACTTTAAAAACCCACTTATAATGCAGTCTATGAGAAAATAATTTTGAGCATAGTGTTCTTGGTAGGTTAAGAAGTCAAAGAAAGGCCATTCTGGCATGATTAGATAAAGGATTGAATAGCTTAGATGAAGTGGATTTTAGAGCAAAAAATTTACTAGGGATAAGAGACATCATGGGACATAACCTTCATAAGCTCACCAAATGATAGTGCTTCCAAACACAGTGGATAAAGGAAATAGAGCCTAAATATGAACTAAACAACTTTGTGTTATTAATGCTTCCACAGCTCTCTAAGTATCTCATATAACTAGACATAAAATCAACAAGGACACAGAACTGCAGCACCAACAGACTGTCCTGACGTGTGCGGAACTCATTATTTTTAAAGTATATTGGAACATTTGACAATTTAGGGAGTAGGGCCAAAAGGTGACAAAGCACTTCTGCTGAGGTAGCTGAAAGCTCCCGGAGAAATACAAAATCATTTATTGAATGAGGACAATAACTTTCAAAATACACAACTACTACAAATCTGTTGTGTGCTTGCCATTCTCAGAAACATCTGGTTCATGGTGCATCTTTCCTGTTGAGGTTATCCCAGTGCCTTGCTGTGTAAGAAATAAGGGACTACACTTTTTTCTATCACCAGCTCCTTCCTCCTTGCAGCATGCTGAAATGGTTTTGGTGACACTGTTCTCTCAGTGGCCACAACTTATTTTTGTGGAACTTTTAAATTTTCATTCCAACAACAGCTCACATGGAACTTTTCTTGTAAGTATGTTCATTTTTAGTGATTCAGTGTATCTGGTTTTATGGGATGATACTTGATCCAGTTGGACTTGAACTTTTTACAGGAAAAATGTGGTACAGAGCTCCACAAAGATTTCTCAACTGAAGAATATTGAATGGAAGAGAAGCATCTAAAGAAATGTTCAACATCATTAGTCATCTAGAAAATACAAATCCAAAGCACCCTGAGATTCCACCTAAGACCAGAATGGTTAAGATAAAAAAAACTCAAGTGAGAGCAGATGCTGATGAGGATGTGAAGAAAAAGGAACACTCCTCTATTCATGGTGGGATTGTAAGCTGGTACAACCATTCTAAATATCAACCTGGTAGTTCCTCAGAAAATTGAACTACCTGAGGAAACAGCTATACCATTCCTGGGAATTCCCCTACACTGGGGCTTTAAACACCCTCAGGACCAAGGGCTGCTTCTCTTACTGATGTCTACCAAGGACATCCCCTGCTACATATGTGGCTGGAGCCATGGCTTACTCCCTGTATACTCTTTGATTGTTTATTCAGTCCCCTGGAACTCCAGGGGTTCCCTCCAGTTGAAAGATTTTTAATGAATGCTTCTATTTTTCTAAGAGCCATGGACTGTTTAGATAATTTACCTGACCCTGATTTAAATTTAGTATCTGATATCTGTCTATTCTTTATTCATTCATTAAATAAATAAACAACTTATTTATTCATTTTACATCACATATGCTGCCCCCTCTTAGAGTTATGCTCTCACATATTCCATGCTCCATTCCCCCCTATTCTATGAAAAGCTGGAATACCACCTAGGTATTCTACTGCCTTGGCACATCAAAACTCTGCAGGACTAGGTACATCATCTCCCACTGAGGACAGACAAGGCAGCACAGCCATTGGATGGTGTATGAGATACAGCATCAGGAAGGTTGAGAATCTCTGCTTTAAGTTATTTAGTCCATATATATTTATAGAAACCAACATCCAAATATAGCTGCATCACACCTACTCCATTTACGACTCAGGGAACATGACTGAAGATGTGATGGAAAGAATACTAGGTCATCTGCTATGAAATACTTTCCCCTAGAAAATGGTAGCATAAACTAGACCAAAAATTATAATATTAATGAATTTAAGGGCATGAAAGGGGAAAATTTTATGAAGTTCCTTGTTTACACCCCACATCAAGCAAAGAATTAACAAGAACTAGGGACAACTGGGAGAAGAAAATCAACCTCTTTTAGAGATCAGAGTGTCATTTATTGGTTGTAGAATGCAGTGTGTTCAGCCTTAAATCCAAACACATGCCAATAAATTCTCTTCATTCTAGAGCAGTGGTTCTTCACCTTCCTAATGCTGTGATTATAACACAATTCCTCATGCTGTGATGATTCCCACCAATAAGATTTCTGTTCCTACTTTAGAACTATAATTTTGCCTCTGAAGGACCTGCCCAACTTGGGATCCATGCTTTCCACAAACACCAAAAGCTGACACTATAACTGATGCCATATTGTGCTAGCTATCATGACTGTCTTCTGAAAGACTTTACTAGCAGACAATTGAGACAGATTAATATACTTACAGCCAACTAATGGACTGAGGAATTCAACTACTATGACAGAATTAGGGGAAGGATTAGAGGAGATGAAAGAGATGGCAACCCCATAGGAATAACAGTAGTATCAACTAACCCAGACACCTCAGATCTATCGAAGACTTATCCACCAACCAAAGAGCATACATGGGCTGGTCTGAGTCCAGAATGTAGGCAGCAGAAGACTGCTGTGGCCTCATGAGAGAAGATGTGCCAAATCTTATAGACCCTTGATTTCCCAGGGAAAGGGGATGCTGGGGAGAGTGAGGTGGGAAGTGTTTGTGACAATGGGCAATTGAATTGGGAAATACCCACTCAGAGGCAAAGGGGATATGGGTATGGAGTGAAGAACTTTGGGACTGGGGAGGAGAAAGCAGCCAACATTTGGAATATGAATAAATGAAATTGTTTATTTAAATAAAATTACCCTGGGTTTATATTTCTACAGGTTGACAATTTCCATTTTGAAGCCCCTTGCAAAAATTTTGAACCTGATTTGAAATTGTAGAAGTGAATTAAGAATGCAAAGGTATGATATTAAGACAAAGAATAGAAACAAAATAGAGTAGAAGATAAAATTTTGAGGGGGAGCTTTGACGTTTTATATTCTAATACCAATGCCCTTGACTGAGAAAACAAGTGACGCTGTTGGTTTCAGAAAAATCAAGAAGTCACCAAGCTTTCTAGCCTAATGCTTGCCACAAGAAAATGAAACTTTCAAAGAGAAAGAATCTTTGATTTTACATGTAAAATGTTATTCAGACCCAGAATTGTTCCTGTCTAGAAGAACTACAAGGTCAAAAATGGAAAAGTGACATAGAAGACTGCAAGAAAAATGGTCCAGTGAAATGCCAAACTTGGGATCTATCTCAAGGGGAGGCTCCAAGACTAGGCATTATTACAAATGCTATTGTGTGCTTACAGCAAGGAGCCTAGCATGGCTGTCCTCTGAGAGGCTCAACATGCAACTGAATGAGACAGATGCTGATTCTTATACTCAACCATTGGACTGAAATCATGGACACCGGAAGTTGAATTAGGGATGGCTGAAAGAAGCTGAGGAGAAGGGTGGGCTGATAGAAAGACCAGCAGTCTCAACCAACTAGGACTCATGAGATCTCTCGGACACTGAGCTAGCAACCAGGCAGCAAACACAAGCTGATCCAAGGACCCCAGCATGTATACAGCAGAGTACTGCCTGGTCTGGCCTCAGTGGGATATGATGAACCTAACTGTCCAGGGACTTGATCCCAGAGAGTGGAAATGCCTGGTGCCAAGGTATGGAGGAATATCCCCTTGGAGACAGGGGAGAAAGAATGGGATGAGGAACTGTGAGAGGACACACTGGAAGGAGGAAAAATGACTGGACTGTTAAAAATAATAAGAAGAATAGTAATAATATGTTCTCTCATCACTCATTTTGGTCTTCAATTCACTGTGTAGCAGAAGATGCCTTTGATAAACTTTTAGGTCACTGTTCTGCCTCCTTACAGGCATTTGGTAACCACTCCCACTAGCTTCCCAAAGAACCTTTATGTGATTGTTGATGCTCTTGTTTTACTTGTCATGTGGTTTCAATGTAGGATTGCTTGTTCACAAGTACATCTGAGATGTATGCAGTTGCATGTCATAATAACAATCACTAGGGATGCTTGGGCAGGAAAATTGAATTTTCATGACTAGTATAAGTCATTTTGGAGAGTGGCAATGAGTCAAAACCATACCTGATTTTCTCAGGGCTGGCCTGAGTTAAATGCCTTTAGCAAGGAGGAGTATTTGGGACAGGAAGCTTAATTGGCTACACCCTTCTTGCCTTTAAGTACCTCATCAAAATTGTGATCTGTGTTGAGGCTATGTGACTTGTGGTCATGTCCTCTACCTGTGGAAGAGCTATGGACTTCCCCTTACATGAGTGAAGGACACAAATCTATTGAGGCCTCATGTCAGGAGCCTGGATTCTGGGGGCATGGCTAAATACCTGCCATCCCTCGGGATCACTTCGTGTCACCGGGGTTTCCAGCTTGTTCTCAACCAGAAACTGGCTGCCTTCCCAGGTACTACATGACCAATTGTAGAAAAGAGTATTCGCTCATGTGTGGTTTTGTTTTATTTTATTTAGCATGTATTTATGTATATATTTGTGTTTTCTTTCCTCGGTTTCTTTATCAGGTGATGGAACATTAATATAGAGTAACATCAAGACAACAAAAGAATGTTTCTTGACAGATATGGCCACGTATTCTAAATTTATAATGTATTTCCAGTTGTCCATGTCTCCTTGTCAATATTAGAATCCTGTAGGGCTTGATATTGTGCGAGGTTTATGAATGCTGAGAAATCTCTGTGAGTTCATATGATTATCAGTTCTTTTTTTCTTAATGATACTGTTTTACTGAAGTCACCTAATAATTCTGTCCCTTATACTTATTTATCTGCTTTTCCGCATAGATCCCTGAGCCCTGAGTGGTGTTGTTTTTCTATATTAACTGATGGTAAGGAGATAATCCTGAAGACAAACCTTTCTTATGTCAACAGATATGGAAAAGTTGAGCTGGTCCCCAATAAAAGCTTTACTTCTGGTGATTGAAATTCTAATTGTTAGAAAGTACACCACATGCTACCAGAGAAAAGGGTAAAAGGAATAAAGACAAAGTGGGTCCTACAACGTAAAGATTCCTCCTCTTCAAAATATACTTTTAAAAACAAGCAGGTCCCTTATTTAAGGCTCAGGGAAAAGTGAAGATGGTAGGAAAGATCTTGAGAGACAAAGGATAAGGAAGCTAGCAGTAAACATATATCTTCTAGGATTGGCAGAAGGTATATCATGAAGTCTTACCATATGACCTCCAAAACATAATGAGAAAAAGGATCACAGTGGGCAAGACAGCTTGGAAGGAAGAAAGCTGGCAAAGTATAGTCTGTACAACCATTGACAGGAAACTATAAACCTGGGAGTGGAAGAGGTTGTCTCCTCAGGGACAACCAGAGAACAAATATTGGTGATATACTACTAATAATAAGTCATCAGAACATAAATATATGCAATTTTACACGGTCTCTACAATTCATATTTCAAAAAGATATGAAAATGCAAATACATATACACATTCAGTAATAACTGATGAAATAAGAGGGCATGTACATTTTAAGAGTGCAGGGAGGGGCACAAAGACTGTTTTGAAGACAGAAAATATAAACAAAAAGCAGTTATATTTCGATGTCAAAATAAACTACCAAATAATATTTAAAAATTAGAGCAGAAAATCAAACTTTGAGGGGAACTTCACATTGACCTGCAACACCTGACAAAGAAATAATGTGTATGTGCTTGTCTATGTTTGTGTGTGTGTGTGTAATATGAAACCCAAATAATCTTTAGTACTCATATTTTGATAAAATTAATGATGAGACCCTTCATCTAGAGTGATTTATTTGTTTGTATACTTCACTGACCTTGTTGTGGTAAAGATCTTGTTTGGGATATTTCCATCAGTGGTTTTCCTCATTTAATGAAACACAATCATTTCATAATGAAATTGTGTGTTTTCACATAAAGTTAGAGTGTTATATTGCAGACAGAATCTGAACCCCCTTGTTCGTTTTATACTATGTTCCCTTCTTAGTACTTTATCTGATATTCTTGACATCTTCCCAGTACATTGTAAAGATATTCTAAATTGCAGCGCTTTTGTGATGACCATCAAAATATGCATTACTGTCACTGTGCCTCACACTCTGCTAACATTCACTCCTGTTTCCCTTTTCAAATCAATGCCTTTTATTGTATCAGGAGTCTATGATATTACAAATCTCAATAGAGGAAATTTACTATTTGTGTGATGTTTTAGTTTCTATCACTGTAACAAATACTATGATCAAAAGAAACATGTGAGAAAAGTGTTTCTTTTCTGATATACTTTGGTCACAGTATGTTGAACAAAGCCAAGGCATAAATTGGATGTAGGCACTTCATGAAAGTAAATGGAATAATGCTGATTATTGACTTCATGTCCATGTCGTCTACAGTCCTCTTTTTGTTTGTTTGTTTGTTTGCATTTCTTTTTTTTATAACTCCTAGAACAACATGCCTAGAGTTGGCACTGTCCACAGTCAGTAGGGTAACCTTATATTAATGATTAATTAAGTACATGGCTTACACATGAAACTACAGGACAAAATGATGGGAGCTATTCCTCAATTGAGATTCCTGGTTCTCAATATCTGCAGGTTTGTGTACTTATGAATGAAACCATTTTCCACTAAACTTTAGTAATTGGTATAACAATTGACAATGCTGTCCTGTTTGTAAGTTCAAATTTGTATATTACTTAAAATTTTACAAGATTAAGTACTACTTTTGTTAAGACAAAGCAAAAGATATGTTGAGTATCATCTAAAAATTCATACTATTAAAGTTTCAATAATGCAATTTATCTTTGTACTTCTGTATAAAATTTGAATCTGGTCTAACTAATACAACATAACATTTTGGGACAAAGATACATCCTAGCAACCCTGCACTAGAAGCCAAGATGGAAAAAAACCTCCACTACCACCATGACCTTCCCCCTAGTGCTGTGGTAGACAGGGAGGAAGGTGATCCACACACTGCAGAACACCAGCATGCTGAAAGTTAGGAACTTGGCTTCATTGAATCTGTCAGGAAGGTTCCTAGCCAAGAAAGCCACAGTGAAGCTCCCCAGAGCCAAGGAGCCCAAGTATCCCAGGACTAAGTGGAAGGCAATGACTGAGCCTTTGTTGCAAATAATGACAGTCTTCCCATATTCAGATTGTATATCTCTGTCAATAAAGGGAGGAGATGTTACCAACCAAGTTCCACAGAGAACAAATTGGATTAGGGTACAAATGGGAATGACCAAGTTTGATGCCCCTGCTGCTAGCATCCCTCTCATTCTTCCTCCTGGAGTAGTGAGCTTGAAAGCCATGACCACAGTTATTGTTTAGGCCAACACTGTAGAAACAGTCACAGTGAAAAATACTCCAAATGTGGTCTGCTGCAGGATGCAGATGGCCTGGTTGAGGTGTCCAATGAAGAGCAATGAGCACAGAAAACAGAAGATGAGAGAGATGAGCAGGATGTAGCTGAGAATGCTGTTATTGGCCTTCACAATTGGAGTGTCATTGTGCTTCATAAAAGTGACTAGTATTAGAACTGTGAGGACAGAGAAGGACAGGGCCATGCAGCCTAGAACCATCCACAATGGATGTTCATAAGCCAGGAATGACACAACCCATTTGGAGGCAGTGGGTTTGCTGTAAGTTGGCATACTTATCATCTGGACACCTCACACACTGCTCCATATCTGCTGGTGAACAACAACAAACCCCAATATGATATGTATAAACTTAATAAGTGTTTGCATTATTCAGATGATACATAAAAAATATTTTGGTGTTGAGCATTAATTCCATTCCTTATTGCTGCAGGAAGCACTGACATAATGCTGTTCTGTATTAACCTCTGCTTTGTGATGTAACAAAACACCATCAAGGAAAATGCAGGAGAAAATATATTATTAAGCAGAAAGAAAACATGTTGTTTTCTTGTGTGTTATGAATAATAACATGCACATACTTAGATATGTAATTATTTGAAGCACAAACTCTTTACTCACAGACATGTGCATTATGCAGACATAGTTCCCAGTGCCCATTGATGAACTGCTGTATGAACTTGTTAAGTTTGAGGGTTGTGCCCTTTATCTATATATTCACATAGACACAACAATATGCAATTCCTCATGCAAAAGGATGTTTGCACAGGTAGTATTTCCATTATTAAAGCTGTATGCCTCACAAACATATCCATGTCCCCCTCATTGTGGTAAGATATCTTTTTTCCAACTGTGCATTCCAAGCTAGATGTCATAAAGTTTATGGATACTCACACTCATCCTTTTTCTTATGTAAGCTGTAATTGCTGATATGCATTATCACATCTCTGGGTGCATTGTTGAAACCATCACTCTTGCTCTAATTCTTTAACAAGAACTACTTAATCCATTAAGTCTTCCATGTTCTTAAAATCAGTTCTGACTTTATTAATTTGAGTACTGTCTCTGTGCCCTTTGGTTAGTCTGGCTAAGGGTTTGTCTATCTTGTTGATTTTCTCAAAGAACCAGCTCCTGGTTTTCTTGATATTTTGTATAGTTCTTTCTGTTTCAACTTGGTTGATTTCAGCCCTGAGTTTGATTATTCCTGCCATCTACTCCTCTTGGGTATATTAGCTTCTTTCTGTTCTAACACTTTCAGGTGTTCTCTCAAGTTGTTAGTGTATGCTATTTCCATTTTCTTTTTGCAGCCACTTAGAGCTATGAGTTTTTATCCAGATTAGATGAGTTCTTCCTGCAGTGGTGCTTGTTTTTTTTGTTTTGGGTTTTTTTTTTACCCGAATGCATATGTAAGTATGAGTGTGTGTATGTATGTAATCATGATAATGTATATAAGCTGAATCCAATTGGCTTCAATGGAAATGTATAAATGTGCATGTGTGAATCTGTATAGAAATTTATATGAGTTTATGCTTATTTGCTTACATAAAAACTTTTACTTTTGAGAGGGTGATTATTTTCCCCGGGTTCAATAAAAGTTTATTGCTCCAAACATTTCCCTATCTTGACAAGGAAGAGACATCTGGACAAAAGGGAAAAGGCTGTAGTAATTAATCCTTTACTTACTATTGTGCTCTTTTACAGTGAGGTGCTAAATGCCAGAAACTGCACTTTCTGAACTCAGAGGAACACAGAATGCAGGGCAGCTACTGAAGCAAAGTGACTTAGATTAAGATAGGTAAAAGTTTTATTATTATACAGCAACCTTAAACATTTGGTAAGACCTAACTCTTATCCCTACCAATCATTGTCCCCTTCTGCTGCCTCAAGAAGAACCAAACAAGAAAGAAGAACAAATAGGGTTGGGCCGCAGCAAACAAGATTTCAATCCTAGGAAGTAAGACTGCTATACAATAGTTTTAGACTTTAACTTTCATAGAAACAGAAAAAACATAATAAAACATGTATAAAATCTACAACACATGCTTCTTCTTACCGATTGAGAAAAATTCTTCCCTAACTTTACATCTGATAGAGGGCTAATATCAAAAATGTTTAAGGAACTCAAAAAGAGTTCCAACCAAGAAACCAAACAATCCAATCAAAAAATGTGGCATAGAACTAAACACAGAATTCATATCAGAGGAATCTCATATGGACAAGAAGCACTTAAAGAAATGTTCAAGGTCCTTACTGATCAGAGAAATACAATTCAAAACAAACATGAGAGATTGCACATTACACTATTCAGAATGTCTAAGATCAAACCTCAGGTGACAGCACCTGTTGTTGAGGATGTGGAGAAAGAGAAACACTCTTACATTGCTGGTGGGATTGCAAACTGGAACAACCAGTTAGGAAACAATCTGGATGTTTCTCAGATAATTAGAAATAGATCTACCTGAAGACCTAGGCATACCGCTCTTGAGCATATACCCAAAAGATGACCCACAATAACAGAGGGGCACATGTTCCACTATGTTTATAGCAGCCTTATTTATAATATCAAGAAGCAAGAAAAAACCCAGATGTCCCACAACAGAAGAATGGATACAGAAAATGTGGTCCATTTACACAATGGTATACTACACCTCTGTTAAGAATGAGGACATCATGAGTTTTGCAGGCAAATGGATGGAACTAGAAAATGTTTTCTGAGTGAGGTAATTCAGACTGCAAAGGACATGCATGATATGTACTCACTAATAAGTAGATATTAGCCAAAAAATACAGAATACCCAGTACACAATCCAGAGAACTCTAAAAGGTTATCAAGCTGAAGGGCCCAAGTGAGGATGCGTCATTTCTACTTGGGAAAGAGAAGAAAGCAGTGACAGGATGGAGGAGGGAGTGAGGAAGTGACAGATACAAGGAGGGGAAGAGGGGATCATGATCAGGTAGATGTAGGAAACAAAAGTGAAGCACTGAAGGCTAGCAGAAGGAATGAAAATAGGCAATCTTCATAGGTAGGAGGTGGTGGGACTCTTTACAATGTACCAGAGACCTGGGAGGTGAGAGGCTTTCAGGAATCAAAGGCAGGAACCGTAGATAAAATGCCCTACAGTGCAGAGAGGAAACTTGTAGAGCCTATCTCCAGTAGAAAGACAGAACATCAAGTGTCAGGATGGGGTTGCTATCCCACAGTGAAAAACTCTGACTCAGAATTGTTCCTGTTTGTAAGAACTGCAGGGACAAAAATAGAGAAGAGCCTGAGGAAAAGGATGTCTGGTGACAGGCCCAAATTGGAATTTATCCCAAGATGAGGCTTTACACTATTACTGATACTGTGGAATGCTCACAAAAAGGGACCTATCAAGACTGCCTTCTATAAGACCCAAAAAGTAGCTGAAAGTCACATGCAGATGTTTACTCCCAACTCATAGACAGAAACTGCTGTCCCCTATGGTTGAATTAGGTAGAAGCTGGTAGAAGTTGATGAGGGAGATGACCCTATAACCAGCAGTCTCATCAAACCTGGATTTTCAAGATCTCTCAGACAGTAGACCACCAACCAGGTAGCATACACCACCTGATATGAGACCCCCAACACATATACAGCAGACAATTGCCAGACATGAACTCATTCAAAAATGTTGCACTTAACCCTCGAGAGACTGGAAGCTCCAGGGAGTGTCAAGGTCTGTTGGGGTGGGCGTAGGGGTAGGGGACATCCTCCTGGAGATTGGGGGTGTAGGTATAAAATTTGGAACAGTCTGATGGTGAACTGGGAGGGGAATAAAGTCTGGACTGTAAAAAAAAGATTAACTAAATTAAAAATAAATAGAAATTTCACTGTCAACACTAGGACATAGTTTAATCTCTAGGGCCAACATGGTGTGAGGAGAGAAGTGAGTCCTGACAGTCTACACACACACACACACACACACACACACACACACACACACAGAGAGAGAGAGAGAGAGAGAGAGAGAGAGAGAGAGAGAGAGAGAGAGAGA
>JANHMN010000023.1:41933626-41944662 GCA_030674055.1 Rhabdomys pumilio | reverse complement strand
AGAGAGAGAGAGAGAGAGAGAGAGAGAGAGAGAGAGAGAGAGAGAGATATTTAAATTTTAAATAAACATTTGAAACTTGAAGGACATCAAATTAATATTTTCTATAACTTTCTATTGATTTGTGTTTCCCTTCCTTATTAAAGAATTTAATCAACAAATAAAATTGCATAGTGACACACAAAAAATTTCTTTATGAATCAAATATCTTTATCATATTGTGTATTTTAAAAAATCAAATAACACATCAAGATATTTCATGTTTCTTCTTATATGCATATCCTTCAGTATCCTAAAATATCATTAACACATATTGAATAATATTCATAACTCAGGATCCTATTTCTAATGCTTGAGTAAAAAATATTCTTTGGAAATTAAACATAGTAAAGTGCATAAAACACTAAAGAGTGAATCATAAAGAAATATATTCAAAAGCCATTATATGATACCACCTGACATATAGTGAGAGTATTCAAAATGTATTATATAACTTCATAAGTTCTCTAACAATGAGTTTACTTTAAAAAGATTATCTGTGTTTTCATAAGCCAATTGTACAAATTTCAGTATAGGAACAACTCTTTGAAGTTAAACCTTAAGAAAATGCTAAGTTCATGCACAGTGAGAAAAATTATCAATAATGATATTTCCATAAATATATTTCTATATAAACTTTATATTTCAATAAAGTTTATAGGGTATGCTATCTATATTTTTAAATGTTAATGTCCATCACACATAATAATTATTTTAGCATATATTTCATTTATGTTTATATATCCATTTCAAAATATAAAAGGTAATATATAACAAAACAGGAATATTATCCTGTAGGTCATCTATACATCAATTTAATGTTAGTTTTCAGGGTTAATGTTACTATTTCAACTTACTAAAAATGATATCAGTGTCCTCTATATACCTCAGTTTTCCTAATTCTTAATCATACTTTAATTGATATCTGAGCATTGAGATCTGTTCTTCATATGAAATGTGTTTATCTCTCCCAGTATATTCTCCCAGTATATCTGTTACTATCAGTGAGTCCCTCTCATCAGAAGTAAAAACAACAAACATGGTCAGTTGAGAATTTACAGCTAAGTTTTTTCTTTGAAACTACAAATACATATCAACACAGTTCATATATTTGTAATTATGATTTTTATTACTACTTACAAAAGTTTCACTAATGATGAATGCTATTATTTTCCCAATGAGGTATAGAATAACATAGGATACATTTGAAATAAGATTCTCTCTAACCTGATACCCAGGAATAATAATGTGAAGTAACATATCAAAGTGTGCACAGTGTACTTTGGCTAGCAAAAGGAAAATGTATTCTAAAATCCCAAAGAGATGAAAAAGAAATAAAAGAAAAGATGAGAGTCAGAGGCAGAAAACCTCTTTGAAAAGTGAATGATTTCAACACTCCTTCCCTCATGATCTGCAGACAACACTGATAACTCACACCTGAGATATGAGAACTATGAAGAAATATTGAGAACAGCTTCTTATTTGCTAGATATATTCTCCTATAATTTCTACAATGTTATATTTATTCACCAACTAATAGGAAAATTGGCCACCTATCTGATAGTAATCATGAACCTAATCTGTAACTGGACATACATACAAGTGGACTAAAAAGAGTACTTTGGTAACATAATCTGAAGCCTGACTGGTTTTTTACATTTACAGTGTCCAGGATGTCCAGAGAGGCTTATTGAGAGACTATATTTAAAAGCAATGTGTATGTATATTCACAAATATATATGTAATATTACACACATAGTCATGTATACTAGACACACACAAATTTCAAGGTATAAATGTATGCCCAAAAGTTAGAGACCTAAATTAAATAACTTTTACATGAAAGTCTTTAGAATGCATGCTCATATTGAAATCTTTGGCAGACAATTGAAGACAACCAGCCTCTTCATATTGAGCTCTTAAGAGTGGGGAGAATTGTGAATTCAAAACAGACTAATATACATTGTGCAATGCCATCTTTCAACATCTGAAACACACAAGGAGGCAAACAATAGAATCCAGTGTCTATCACTGTCTAGTTTGTGACCCAGAGACCAATGTACTAAAATCAAAATAAACTGTGAAACATTTGAAAGAATTAAAGTGGAGATTGATATGATAATTATTTTTCAGTACTTCCTAATATAACCAGATGAGATCCCACAGTTTTGTACACAGCTAAATATTTCTAATTCATGATATTAAAGTAGGAAATAAACTTAATAACTTACCTAAAATTGAACACATTATTATAAAAATTTTCTTCTATAGGCCAGTCAACTGCCAAAAGAACAAAACCACAGTCAGTTCTCAAATCTCCATCATTATCAACATTATTCTTTATCCTCCAAAAGCAAAGGGGCTCAGTCAAACTGCACAAGATGAGAGAAAACTTCAGGAGCGAGAAGGAAATAGTGAAAGCCCACAGCTTCTCCATGTCTACTGGTATTTAAGATGGAGCAGTTGTGAAATCTGTTTCTTACACAGACAAACATCACACACACACATTCACACCTATGTGTCTGTTTTAAGGCTATTGCTGTCTGAAAATCCACTTAATTATGTTTTAAATTTCCTTTTGATTCACCCTGTGGCATTTTCCCTGGATACATCTGAAAAAAAATCTGGCCTCAAGCTCTGCATCTGAGGTCTGAAAACTTTTGATCAAAACATTTCTAAAAATATGTTGTAAAGGTCATGTTCTCCATCCACAGGTGTCATGATTTCAGAACTATCCATGGCATTCACTCAAGGGACAATCTCCTGAGCAGCTTGGGCCACACCATGAGTTAACAGACGTATTTAGGAACTCAATTGGCAATCGTAATGATGTAATATATCAGAACTTCCATAGTAAGACAAGAGTTTAGAAGATCATAATGGTTCTAAGCTATTAAGACTTTGAGTTGAATCATGGGAAATTATGTCTTCCATTGCTTAGTCTATGGAAGGGCCATCTGACATACCATATTGAGCCAGGAGTTACGCATTCTCTCTGTTGTACGCATAGTATTGCATGCTAGTCATGTTCACAAAATCTCCTCAAATGTCCCATGATTCCTGTCATCTGGCGAACCAGTCATCATGCTAAATCCAATAATGCCTGAAATTACACAGATACAACATCCATGCTGTCCTATATCAGTAACTATGCAGACATTCATTTCATTGAGTTACAATGCTGATCTCTTGCCTGATCTTCAGTCCCTAATAACCAGGATCTTTTGATGAAATATTTATTTGGTTGAAGTTTCTTCACACCTTATTAAGATGATTGGAAACAATTTCACAAATTTTACTCTAATGAAATGTAAAAATTTGATTTGTAATTTTTGAACTACTTATAATGACCACACTAAATTCTACACCTTTCCCAAATGAAGTGGAGTCTTTAACTCCAACTATCCATCATCACTGAAATCATTCTCTGGATGGGTGGTACTTCACTGGGTTATAATAGAATCTTTTTAAAAATTTATTTATCATTTTATTTGTTTGCATTTCAAATATTATCCTTCTTTTCAGTCTCCCTTCCATAAACCTCCCACCCCATTCTCCTAACCTTTGCTTGTAAGAAGGTGCTCCCCCACCCACCTACCCATTCCTGCCTCACCACTCTAGCATCCCCCTATGCTGGGGCAACAATCCTCCACAAAACCAAGTGCCTCCCCTCTCACTGATGCCAGATGAGGCAGCCCTCTGCTACATATAGAGCAGGAGCCATGGACTGGCCCATGTATACTCTTTAGTTGGTTGGTCAGTCCATGGAAGACTCTGAGGAGTCTAGCTAATTGATATTGATGTTCTTCCTATGGAGTTGCAATCTCCTTCTCTTCCTTCACCCCTTCCCCTAACTCTTCCATTGGCATCCCTGAGCCCACTCTAATGTTTGGGTGTATCTGCTTCTGTTTTAGCCAGGTGCTGGCAGAGCCTCTCAGAGGACAGCTCTACCAGGCTCCTGATTACAAGAACATCTTGACATCAGTTATAGTGTCAGAGGTTGGTGTCTGTGGATGGAATGAATCACATGGTGGGATTGTCTCTGGATGACCTTTCCTTCAGCCTCTTCTCCACTTTTGTCCCTATATTTCCTGTAGATTAAAATAATTCTGCTTTAAAAATTTTAAGATGTTTGAGTGACCTAATACCTTCACTGGGGAACATGTTTACCTACTGGAAATGGTCTCTTAAGGTTCTGTCTTTCTGCTGTTGTGTATTTTGGCTAATGTAATGCCTATTGAGTCCTGGGATCCTCTCAAATACCTGCCATCTGAGACTTTTTAGTGGTTCCCCAAATTCCCTACCCTCTACTGCTACTTATTTCTACTCCTTCTCCTGGCCCTTTGGGCTGCTCTCTTGTCTCTTCTCATATCTGGTCCCTCCCTCCCTCTGCCTCCTGTCATTATATTGTTTCCCTTTTAAGTAGAATTGCAGTATCCACACTTGAGTTCTAGTGGCTGTCTCACCACAACTGGAGTAACTCCAAAGATGCTCAATTTCTTCTTAGAGTCCAAGACAGTAAGCTGTCAGGAGCAGACAGGTCTCTATTATTAATGAACATTATTAATATAGAAATGTTTGTGACTTCAATTCTGTGGACTTCTGACATTTTGAAAACCAACTATCCATGTAAGGCAATCTGGACTGTTGTCTGTTAACTCCTCTTAGCTATTTCTAAATAAAATATAAAAACCACCCTAACAATAAACTCAGAGCCATGAATTTGCTATAGGCCCTCAACTCACATGCTAACCATCTCAAATCAAAAAATTAAAGGACTGGGTCTAAACCTTGTATTTCTAAATGTGTTATATAGGCACAATGCCTATGACAGACTGGAAGGAACCAGTGCTCTGAGCCAGTAGTGACTTCCTGGGTCCTAGTGGGTCTCAGTTTCTCCCTGTTTGGGGCCTGTGCTACTTTCTCCTTACCTAAGATACTGCCCATGTTAGAGCTCCTGGAAGGCCCACTTCCTCTGGGTTCTGTGAGACTGAGTCAGGCCCAGCCCCTTCTTTTTTTGTTGTTTTTGGTTTTGTTTTTTGAGACAGGGTTTCTCTGTGTAGTCCTGGCTCTCCTGGAACTCACTTTGTAGACCAGGCTGGCCTCTAACTCAGAAATCTGCCTGCCTCTGCCTCCCAAGTGCTGGGATTAAAGGTATGCTCCACCACTACCAGGCCTTATTTTTTTATTTATAAATCATCTGAGAGAAACTTATGCCACACAAATATTTTGATTGTATTTAATCACTTTAGGAAGAAAAATTTTAAAAATCTATATAACCCAAATGTTACATATGTAATATTGCATGATGTAATAACTATTGTGTGACATTCATAGCATTGGAGGCTTATACAAAATAATATCGTGCCTGAAATTGATAAGTGATGCTGGTTATCTGATATATATGTATAGCAATATCTGTTAATGACATATATATATATATACATATATATATATGTAATTACATATAAACTATAAAATTTTGTTACATATATATGTAAACATATATATGTCATTATACACATGATGTTTACACACATTATACACACATTATTCATACATTATATACATACACAGACAGACAGACAGACATACAGACATGTATTGCATCAAGTTCCCTCCTTCATGTGTAGTGTAACATTCACTGTTGGATTTAGGAAAATTCATCAGCAACTAACAGCACACTGCTGTTTTCATTGTGCCCAGTGACCACAAAATGAAATTTCTAATGAGAAAGGTATATGCTTGCACACAGAAAAAATATTGCTCAATTTGAGTATCTTCTCTTTCCGAAGTAGAAATGTAAAGTGGACTTGATGGAAACCAGAAACTTTAAATCTCTGTTTCAGAATTAAATTATTTGAATGATATCAACATTATTTGGACCCTGAAAATAACCTGCAATTTCTTCTATAAACAACTAATGTCTCTCTCAGTATGGTGGTTAGTGATTTTATATTTTGTAAAAGACATTTAAGTCAACAAACATTTGTAACCATTAATTTTTTATATTATTCTGTCATGCTGACACTTCAAGTCTATGTGAGGCTAGGTGCTTCTGTTCCCACTGAGTCTAGACAAAGCAACCAAGGTAGAAGTACATATCCCACAAACAGGCAACAGCTTTTGGGATAGCCTTCTTCTCCAGATATTTGAGAACCACATGAGACCAAGCTGCATATCTGCTACGTATGTGTGGAGAGGCCTAGGTCCAACCCATGTATGTTCTTTGCTTGATGATTCAGTCTCCAAGAGCCCCAAGGGTCCAGGTTAGTTGATTCTGTTGGTCTTCTTGACAGGGATTGGTGTTTGTCCATGGGATGAGTCTCACGTTGGGCCTGTTATTATTAGATGAACTTTCCATTAGTCTCTGCTCCATTCCCAATCTCTTTATTTTTCCGTATTTTAGGATAAGTCTTGGGTTGAAGATTTTGTAGGTGGGTACTGTGGATTTGAGTTAATACTTATGTTAATTGGGTTCCCCAAATTACATTCAAGAATTTACAAAATTGGGACAGGTAAAGGGGAACTCTGCCACTGAAGAGGGGAGATTAGAGTAGATTAATCACTTACCACCTACAGGTGGATTGGTGTTTTTCTGGCTCTACCAGGATTCCTGCGTGGGCACAGGAGGCAACCTCCCAAGTCTCCATATTCCCACTGTTGTGAGTCATACCTAAGGACACCCCTATTGATTTTTGGGTGTCTCCTTTATCCAAGGTCTCCAATGTTTTTTTTTCTGGCAATGCTCCCTACTACCCACCATCAATTGCAGATTTTTATTCTTTCTCATGGCCATCCCATATGGTCATTCCCATTTCCCCTCCCTACACTAGACCCCAATCTCCCACTGTTATCCAGATTCTCTTTTCCACCCTTCATCCCTGCTTAAAGTGAGGCTCAATCATCCTTGCTTGTCCCCTCTTTCCTGTCCAGCCTCCTTGGGTCTATGAAATGTACCATGGGCATCCTGTATTTTATGGGTAATATGTGGGACCATGAAAGGCAGTCTGGTTCCTGGTTGAGCTAAGGTTAGAAAATCCAGTGACCCTAAAAGGACAGCAGGCACGTTGCCTGGTTCCTGGACACTAGGCTCCTGGCATGTGGCCGCAGCACTTCATACATTTGTGTCCTTCAGTCATATAAGAGAAATACCCTAAGCCCCTCTGTAGATAGAGGACATGACCTGTGGTCAGGGAACCTTAAGACAAATCTCCATTTTAGTGTGGTATCTAAAGGGCTGGAGACTTAGCCAATAAATTTCCCATCCAAGATGGTGGTCCCTGCAAAAGGTATTAAACTCAGGCCTTACTTGAGAACTCAGTAAGGTTTTATTTATCCACTTTCCACCATGAAAATAAATGCCTTAAAATCATGGACTGTCTCTTTTCATTGGGATCTGCCATGGTGATCAATGGAGCAAGACTTCTTCATCAAAAGAGCCATCTAGTCTTCTACAGAAGGCCTCTCAGTGCTCCCAGTCATGGTCACCAAGCCAAGCCAGCCACCTGCTGACCAAGCCAAGAATTATTCCTCACAAAATCCAGCCAGAGCTCCCCTCTTTCCCTTTTCAGCTGGGAGCCAGGTCCAGCTTGTGTGCCCCCACTTTTCTTTCAGCCTTTCAGTGGCTCCCAGTGGTGCATGGGTGCAGAGACCCTGAGAGCCAGATAGCCTTGGCCTCTCTGCAGGCCTGGGGACCCCCAAGACAGCTCCAGCATCCCTAAGACCTCAGACTGCACTGCCCCACCCCTGGAGCAGTGTCCTGGGACTTCATTATAGTCCAACTTCCCATGTCTTGCCTCCTTGAGCGGCCCCAGCCCTGTGGTGGTGCAGACATGGGAACCCATTCACCCTACACTAATGTACACTTACAAGTGAGTATATACTGTGTATGTTCTTTTGTGACTTGGTTACCTCACTCAGGATGATATCTTATGATCCATACACTTGCAAAATTCATTGAAAAAATCATGATGTCTTTGCTTTTCATAGATAAGTAGTGTTCCATTGTGTAGATATACCACATTTTCTTTATCCATTCTCAGTTGAGGGACATATAGGTTGATTCTAGTTTCTGGCTATTATGAATAAAGCTGCTATGAACATAGTTGAGCAAGTGTCTTTGTGGGATTGTAAAGCAAGCCCAGGAGTTGTATAGATGGGTCTTGAAGTAGAACTATTCTTAGTTTTCTGAAAAACCACCAAATTGATTTCCAAAGTAGGTGTACAAGTTTGCACTTCCGTCAGCAATGGAGGAGTGTTCCCCTTGATGCACATCCTCCCCTGCATGTGCTTTCCCTTGAGGTTTTTTAAAAATTAAATTAAAATTTATATTTTTACTTATTCATTTTATATCCTGCTCCTTGGCCCTCCACAGGTCATCTTCTTCCACAGTCTTTCCCCAATCTTTCCTTTCATTCTCCTCTGAGTGGATGGGGGCCCCCTGAGTGTCCTTCCCACCCTAGCATTTCAAGACTTGTGAGACTAGGCACTTTCTCTCCCACCAAGGCCATACAAGGTAGCCCAACTAGTAGAACACATCCCACACACAAGTGTCATCTTTTGGGATAGTGCCTGTTCCAGTGGTTTAGGACAAAACATGAAGACGAAGATGCACATCTGCTACATATGTGCAGGGAGGCCTAGGTGTAGCCTGTGCTTTTATTTATTTTTTTTGGTTGTTCTGACTCTGACAGCTCTTAAAGTTCAGGTTAGTTTTCTCTGTTTTTCTTCCCTATTTCCTTTGGGGCCCATAATCCTTCCTCTTGTTCTTTCATAAGAGTCTGCAAGCTCCATCCACCTGTTTTGATTGTGGGTGTCGGTGTCTGTGTCTGTCTGAGTCAGCTGATGGGTGATGCTTCTCAGAAAACAGTATGTACAGGCTTTGAAGCAAGATCTAATTATCCTTTGAATTTCTTCACTGTCAGTTTGTATATGTTTCATTTCATTTCTCATTTTGATGTTTTGGATACTGTCTATCCTTTGGTTTGTCTAGGGGTTGTCTATCTTGTTGATTTTTCTCAAAGCACTAGCTTTTGGTTTTGTCCACTCTGTATTGTTTTCTGTTGTTTCTAACTGATTGATTTCACTCCTGTTTTTTGATTATTTCCTGATTTCTGCTTCTCTTTGGTGTGTTTTCTCCTTTTTCCTGAACTTTCAGGTGTACTTTAAATCATTGGTGTGAGAACTTTCTAATTTTTCATTGTGGTACTTATTACTATGAATTTTCCTCTTAACATTGCTTTCACTGTGTCCTAAAAATTTGGATATGGCGTGCCTTTATTTTCACTGGATTCTAGAAAGCTTTTAATTTATTTTTTTCTGACCCATAGATCATAAGAATTGTTAATTTTCTACAAGTGCAGGTTTTCTGATGTTTCTGCTGTTGTTGAAGTTCAGATTTCCATGCGGTTGTCTGATAAGACACAAGGGGTTTTTTTTCAATTCTTTTGTATAATTAAAAAAAATTATCTTTTTTTTACAGTCCTTCATTATTCCCCTCCTGGTCCACCCCAAGTTCAGTTCATTTGTTGGGTGTAATTATCTGAGTCTGTCTCAGTCAGTTGCTTGTTGCGCCTCTCAGAAGATCTCCATGCTAGGTTCCTGTCTGTAAGCACATCATAGCATCAGTAATAGTGTCAGGCCTTGGAGCCTCCCCTCGAGATGGACAGCAAGTTGGGTCAGTCATTGGACCCCCTTCCCTGGAGTTTTTTCTCCATTTTTATCCCTGTGGCTCTTTCAGACAAGAACCATTCTGGGTTAGAGGTTTTGACTGTGGGAGGGCAATCCCAGCCCTCCGCTTGATGTCATACCTTTCTACTGGAGGTAGATGCTACAAGTTCTGCCTCCCCACTCTTGGACATTTCATCTAATGTCCCTCCCTCTTTTTGAGTCCTGAGAGTCTCTCATCTCCCAGGTCTATGGTACATTCTAGAGGGTTCCACCACCTCTCACCTCCCTAGGTTGCATATTTCCATCCATTTTGCTGGCCCTCAGTGCTTCACTCCTGTTCCGCCTCCCAATACCTGATCATGTTCCTCTTTTTCCCACCTTGTCCCCCTCTCCCACCCACATTTCTTCTTCCCTTGGCCCTCCACAGTTACTTTCTTCTCTCTCTCTAGTGGGATTGAAGAGTCCTCACTTGGGCTTTTTGGCTTGTTTACCTTCTTGAGTTCTGTGGATTGTATCCTGAATATTCTGTACTATTTTTTGCTAATATACACTTATTAGTGAGTGCATACCATGAATGTCCTTTGGGATCTGAGTTACCTCACTCAGAATAATATTTTCTAGTTCCATTCATTTGCCTGAAAAACTCATGATGGCCTCATTCTTGTAGCTGAATAGTATTCCATTGTATAAATGAACCACTTTTTCTGTATCCATTCTGTTGTGGGATATCTGTATTGTTGCCAGCTTCTGGCTATCACAAATTAGGCTGCTTTGAATATAGTGGAATACGTGTGTCCAGTGGGGCAGCTTTTGGGTATGTGCTCAAGAGTGGTATAGCAGGGTCTTCAGGTAGAACTATTTCCAATTTCTGAGGAACCTCCAGATTGATTTCCATAGTGGTTGTACAAGTTTGTAATTCCACCAGCAGTGAAGGAGTGTTCCTCTTTCCTCATATTCTTGCCAACATGTGCTGTTCTTAAGTTTTTTATCTTAGCTCTTCTGATTGGTGTAAAGTGGAATGTCAGGGCCATTCTGATTTTGATTTGCCTGATCACTAAGGACTTTGAACATTTCTTTAAGTGTTTCTCTCTGTTCAAGATTTCTCTGTTGTAAATTCTCTGTTTAGCTCTATACCCAAATTTTTTATTGGGTTGTTTGGGGTTTTTTTTTAGAGTTTAGCTTCTTGATATCAATATATCAATATATCAATATATCAATATATCAATATATCAATATATCAATATATCAATATATCAATATATCAATATATCAATATATCAATATATCTATATCTATATCTATATCTATATCTATATCTATATCTATAT
>JANHMN010000023.1:41887283-41933616 GCA_030674055.1 Rhabdomys pumilio | reverse complement strand
TATATCTATATCTATATCTATATCTATATCTATATCTATATCTATATCATCTATATCTATATCTATATCTATATCTATATCTATATCTATATCTATATCTATATCTATATCTATCTATATCTATCTATCTACATTGTATATTATACATTCTATATTAGCCCTCTTACAGATGTGGGGGTTGCTCATTTGTTTTATTGACCATGCCCTTTGCATTAGAAAAGATTTTCCTTTTCATGAGATACCATTTACTAATTCTCAATCTTAGGGCTTGAACCATTGGAGTTCCTCTAAAGGCATGAAGCACACAAGCAGGTAAAATACCTATGCACATTAAGAAGCTAAAATTAAAAAAGAGAGGGACTGACAACTGATCAAAGAGCAAAGAATACATGTGAGTGGAATGCTCAGCCATAAATGAGATGTCAGTTCTCCTCAAGATTCAGTGACCCTCAGCCAAAGAATGGATAAAGAAAATATAGTATAGTGACATATTAGTCAGCTGTTAGGAAAAAATGACATTATGAAATTTGTAGCCAAATAGTGGCACTAGAAAGAAGGCAATACAGATGTAGAAAGACAAACATTGTTTGTAGTCACTTACAAGTTGACATAAGCTGGTAAGGAAAGGATAATCATACTACAGTCCACAGACCCAGAGACAGTTAAGTAACAAGGAGGGCTAAAGGGGGAGATACATGGATCCCCTTGGGAAGAGGAAATAGAATAGAGTTGGCAGGTGGGCTTGGGAATAGGATGGATCAGGTGGAGTACGAAAGGATGGCTGCAATATGTAGGCATTAGGGGACAATGTGGAAATCTAGAGCAATGGGAACATCCTGGAACCTATGAAGGTGACCCTAGCAAAGGCTCCTAGTAATGGGGCCTAGACTGGCTATCTTCTGTAAGTATATAAAGCTCCCAGCAGTGGGACTGGAATACCAACATAGCCAGAAAACCATTGACCCACACATGTCCTGCCTGCAATGGTAGTTCAGATCTTGATGGTAACAGATTCAGAGATCCACACCCAAACATTAGGTGGAGCTTAGGGAAGCCCACAGAAGAGAGGGCAGAAGGATTAGGAGCCAGAGGCATTGAGAAATTAGGACAACAACATCCACAGAATCACCTAAGGATGATAGAATTGTGCAGAAACTGAAATGGCAATCACAGAACCTGCATGGATCTACATTAGGTTCTCTGCATACTGTGATTGTTTAGCTTGGGGCTTTTGTGGGGTTCCTAACAATGGGAGTAGAGGTGGCTCTGACTCTTTTGTCTATCCCCAGGATCCATTCTTCTTACTGAGTTGTCTCTCCAGCTTGATAAGAGGGTTAGAGCCTAGTCTTATTGCATCATGTTTTGCATGGTTGGTTGTTATCCCTGAGAAGCATGATCTTTTCTAAAGGGGAATAGAGTTGCAGTGGATATACGGGAGAGCTGAGGTGGTTGTGAGGACTGAGAGGATTGGAGGGAGGGGAGCCTGCAGTTGGGGTATATTGTATGAGAAGAATAAGTAAAAAGAAAAAAGCATAAATATACCACCCTCAAAATTCCCCAAGCAAAAGCAAACACTACCATCATCAACCCAGTCCTCCAGGGACCATCATGGAGAGGAGGAAAAATTCATGGATGAAAGTAGGAAAACAATGTTGTCTTGATATAGCAGAACTGTACTGTTTATTCGTGAACTCACCGAAGCTATGATTGAATACAGAAGATCAGCACAATATTAAGACAATTGATATTCTAGTGTGGAGTGGGGCTATTAATGCCTTTTTTGGGGGAGAGTCAGTTTTCTTTATTGATGTGGATAATTCTAAATATATGAGTATGTGGGTAACACAAATTGCATTCATTGGGTTATAAAATAAAGAAGGAGGGGAAGTGGAAGTGTTGAGGGAGGGGGAGAAAGAAAAAGAAAGGGGGAGGGAGAAAGAAAGGAGAGAGAGGGAGGGGAAAAGACAGAGAGGGACACACACACAGACAGACAGAGAGAGAGAGAGAGAGAGAGAGAGAGAGAGAGAGAGAGAATATAATTTATCATCTGTCAATAAAAAGCTTATGGCCAATGAGGCAGAATATAGAGGTAGGAAATTCATCAGGGATAGAGAGATTTTTTAGAAAATAGGGGCTCAAGAGAGATTAAAGGTAGATGCTAAAGAAGACATTGAGGAAGAAGCAGGAGGGACTGAAAAACAGGGGGCTAGAATAAAGGGGAGTTGGAAAACATATGTAACTAGCATGGAGCTGAACTCAGGATAGAATCTGGGAGAGTCACCCCAGGAACAATGAGGAGAGAAAATCTTATAAGAAGCCCCTGCTTAGTCGGAAAACTAGTCCTTTAACCAGTACAGTCCTATAGACAAGCACTTCTCAAAGCAGTTTCCCAGTCAGGTGGGAGACTAAGAGAGAGAGAGAGAGAGGCCCAGACTGAGGGGGTTTATGTTGGCCTGACACATGCTGGCTAGATACATGGTGGCAGCCGGAGGATCCAGCTTGCTTTGTGGATCCAAGAACACCTTCCTAAAGCAGGGGAGAGGTTGGGAGCTGGAGAGGTTATAGTAGAAGACTGAAACACCTCTCCTGGTGAAGGAAGAGATAGAGGTATGGTGAATGAGGTCTGAGCTAAACTGAGTAAAGGGACTGAAAGAATTTTTCTGGACATCCGTTTTATATATTTTATAATAATTTAACACAATGGATACTATATTTAAATGTAAAATGTAAAGCTTTAAAACTCAGAAGAAATAAGCTAAAATGGAGTTGGCCTTGTGTTCTAGTTAGCATTGTCAATTTGACACAGCCTAGACTCACCTTAAAAAAGAGTATCAATTGAGCGATTGTCTTTTTTCAGGTCGGTCAGTGGATATGTTTATGAAGAATTTTCTTGATCACTAGTTGATGCAGGACTGCTCAGCTTACTATACAAACTAGCCAAACATCATCATACATGTATGTATACAATACTGTTTTTAAATGTCTTCAAGTTTTGATTTGATTTAAAAATTAATTGAAAGAGTACCTTGCCATGTTCTATATTTCTCTTAATATATCATTAACAGAAAATTTTTATCAAATTAACAGTCAACATTATCTACCCATCTATCTATCTATCTATCTATCTATCATTCTATGTAATAACATGTATCTATTTTTGTGGCATGTGTGTGAAGATCAGAGAACAACTGGCTTGGCATCACCAAGCTGCCTTTACCCATTTACTTGTCCTTTACCCATTACGCTATCTCACAGACCCACATTTTGTCTTTTGTTCAGTTCTACATAAAAGACTGTAACTTCTGATTGATGCTAATGCAGAGCTTTTATAACTAAAAATAGGGACAGTGTAGAAGGGTATTTTACCTCATCATTGTAAGTTGTAACAGTCACAAATATTCCTAAGCCAGGGGCAGATTCAAGAAAGTCATGTCTACTTATGTTCCACTGCTGTATTTTGAATTTTTCTGTAACAAAATACAAAATGCTTATTAGAAGAAACAGAAAATACATAACTACCACTAAGTTAAATTAATTCGTTTTTTTAATTTTTCTACATCAAAATGAGACCTTATATTAAAACAACAAACAAGCAAAAACACAGGGCTATCAATGTAGCTCATTTGGTAACATGCTTGATGGTACAATTATGAAGACTTGGGTTTGCTTACTAGTACTCATGTTAAAAAACATGTGTGATAGCATATACTTATAATCTCAGTGCTTGGGTAGTAGAGACAGGAAGCTCACTGACAAGGCATTGTCTCAAAACAAAGAAAAAAAATACAGGTGGACAATTCCTAAGCAATAACTTAAGTCAAGTTTGATCTCTGATCTCCCCATATGTGACACCACACACACACACACACACACACACACACACACACACACACACAGAGAGAGAGAGAGAGAGAGAGAGAGAGAGAGAGAGAGAGATATTATGAAACTTTTCTATGTAGAATATAAGCTTCATTTTAGCCAATGTAGTATTCAGGTTTCTTTAGAGTAACAGAACTAATAGAATGAATCTCCACTCCATATACACACATTCATACATATATACATACATACATTTATACATACATACATACATACAAACATACATACACACATACATACAGATATATATGTACACACACACACACACACATATATATATATGTATGTATAAAATATGTGTATATGTATATATGACATTTGCTCAATTAGTAATCAGTAGAGAAGGGCTCAGCACGTTTTGGGTGATGTTATTCCTGGGTTGGTAGACCTGGGTTCTATAAGAAGGCAAGCTGAGCAAGCCAGGTGAAGCAAGCCAGCAAGCAGTACCTGACCATGACTTCTGCATCAGCTGCTGCCTCAAGGATCCTGTTTGTGTTTTTGTATTGACTTCCTTCAATAATCACCAAGCAGCAATATAGAACTGTAAGCTAAATAAACCTTTTTCTCCCCAACTATCTTTTTGGTCAAGGTGTTTTATCATAACAATAAAAACCTTAACTAAGATAAATGCCCTTGTCAGACATCAGAGGCATTGCAGCCCATGCTTGGTTCCTGCTTGTACTTCAGGGTCTTCAGGCTTAGGAAGCTTTTTCACAATACTGTTCTCCAACCATTCCTCCCTTAAGTTTGTTAACCATACATGTAATATATGTTCAATACTTTTTTGAATGGTCCATATCAATGTGTAAATAAAAATTATTACTGATGAATCAGGATAAGATAGTGTAAATAGCTCCTACTCTTCTCTTCTTGTTAGTTCCAGCTAAAATCCTAGAAAATATATAAAACAAATGAAGACTAAAAGCTAAAGAAAGATGGTGAACTGGCTCAGAACCTCAGGACTCAGCACAACTCAACACCTGTTTAATTTTCCCCTTTCTACATATTCTAGTCTACATACAAATTTTTGCATTTTGCAAGGCAGGAAGAAAGGAGTGAAGGAGCAGTATCTCTGGAGAATAAAATCCCTTTGATGCTATGTGACCTGGTCTGGAAGAATTGTCGGAAAGAATTTGCATTCTGTATGCTGGCTGCTTCAGCTGTGAAGAGGTTGGGGTGGAATCCTAGAAAAATACCTACTCCTACCCCACACTGAGTAAACTACATAGAGCAACTTTTCTCTACATAAAGAACTAGGAGAATTCTGAAGAGGAGAGATTTGGAGGAAAATATCTAACCTGGGTGTTAGCCATGGCCATGCATTAGAATAGTCCATACATCATAGTTCTAATCTAAGTTGCTAAGTAGGAATAAGAGTCATAGTATAATATTTAAAATGCTCAAAGTGTTGTTCACCTTTGTAAAGAACAAGAAAAACTTCAGCTTGATTGAGAGAAGACAATTCTCTAACACTAGTACCAAGACAACACAATTGTTTCAATAATCTGACAAAAAATTTTAAAGCATCTGTTATAAAAACTTCCAAACAGCAGTATGAATACTCATGAAATCAATTAAAAGTAGTAATTATGAGAACAAAATAAACACATTAAAACAGGAAAATACAGTATTTAAATGTAGAAAACAATCCTACCTTGCTGAATAGACTCAACAAAAGAGCAAAGATGATTGGAGAGACTGTGAAGCAAAACTAATCAGTGGAAACAATGAAGCCTGAACAATTGAGGAGAATGTTGTTTTAATAGAGCCTCATGGACTACAAAACATTAAAGCCCTAAACTTTGTGGAGTTCCAGGGGAAAAGAAAAAGATAGTTAGGTTAGAAAAAATGGAGAAAATAATGATGGAAAAATCCCTAATCTTGTAAAAGACATGAATGTAACACATTCAAACTCAGCATACCCCAGCAGGATAAATGTCTAAAGGAGTCTATCTCCATGGACATTACAATATATTTCCATAATTAAAGGCCAGAAAAAAACCTGAGAAATATTAGGAGAGAAGTAGTTCATGACTTACAGCCAGTGATGTTTAATGACTTACAGTCAGGAGCAGAAACACCAGTAACTGGTGCTACATGCTTCAACAATGAAAAATGCTAATCATAATATTTGTAAAACACAACATCCTTGAGGATATTCTTAGATCAATGGAAATTTAAGATTAAGAAACTCAATAATATAAGTAAAGGAATAACAGAAACCATCTAGGAAAGGTAATGCCAGGCAAGTAAGTTTCCTAGAGATGGCCCACCCTTTCGCATGGCTGCAATGGGTGCACTCTGGTGAGGCACAGCTCCAGAGACTTTGTCACAGGATTGCTTCTCACTGCTGATATGCCCTTCCTGCCATTACTACATAGACTAATGATTCCTGGGCATCATCCCCTGCTACTGGGCAAATTTCCTGCAGATCATCATGAAGATAAACTTTCATGAATTAATGCTGCTTAGATGAGTTAGTGACTTTGTAGAACTGTTGAATAAAATTGTAAAATTTTATTCAAATAATTTTAGGAAGAAAGTTTAAGAAGATGGTTTTGGTTGTTTTGCCAGAAAGATGCAATAAAGTTAGAATCAAGAATAGAATGTAACCTGTCTTGATAGAATAGTAAGTAAAGGCTACATAACAAGGAATACTGTGAGCTTTTATAAATTTCACTATGAAGATAAATAGACTTAGGACAAATTTGTGATCAAGGAAAAATAATCTGGATCACATCCAGGAGATGTCAGAATGGAAACATTTATTAGAGGAGGAGTAAGTTTGGGAAAGGGGTCAGTGCCGACTGAGAGAACAACTCCTGAGACAGAGGGTTCCACAGACTTTCACCTCTGGGACAAGGTGCTTTGCCACTATGCTCACAGCATGGCAAAATCTTCAAAACACTTTCCAATAGCTCTTACACTTTTTTCTGATCTCACGTTCGTTTGTGTTTGAGGGCTATTCTACTTTGGTAATATAGTTGCCTTTACTCATCTCTTCTTGCTGTTTTCTCTGGAATCTACTCCCTAAGTTACTAGTTTCAGATGTTGTATTTCCAAGTTTTTATTTGCATATTTGATTATTTTTAAAGATTCCAATAGTTAAATTCTTGATTTTGTCCATGCACTTACCTATCTTCTTTTTGATTATTGAATATTGTTTTGCACAATGGCACCAAAGGTTCTCTATAGGACCCTCTTTCAGTTCTCTGGGTTATAAACTTTGGAGTGGAATTTCTGTTTCATATGTCAGTAGTTATCCCATGTTTCAATGCTCCCCAAAGTACTCAGGATGGGTGTTAGTGGATGTGAATTTTCTTCTCAGTATCTCTCCTTCTCCCTTGGAGCCTTTCCTCAGGAAATCACTGATACTTGAGTCCTTGAATCATGCTCTGCTTCAAAGAGCTCCAATCAAGGGCAATGCTGGGTGCTTGTGATATCTCCAATAGAGTCTGGAATGAGGACTGTCCTACTGGAATTTGAGCCATAGTTATTTAATGTACCATTCTTCTCTTGTTTCATGGTCTGTAATAAGACTTGTACTTAAAAGACATGTTGTATTTATGCAGAGGGATAGTATACTATCAAAACCCCTTTCAAAGAAAGGGAATATTCAGGTATCCAAGTCCACCAGTATTTTTACTTTAGTAGTCTGTATTTATGAATGATCACTAGTCTTCCCAGCAAGTCTTCTTATCTCCCAATCTTTCCTTGTTACAAGGGACTAGCTACCTTAGTTTTAGAAAATGAAAGTAAAGATGAAAAGAAAAGAGAGGCTAGAGAGAAGGCTCAATGGTTAAGAGCTCTTGTTTGCTTTTCTGGATTACTGAAGTTTACTTCCCAGCACCTACATCAGGTAGCTTACAACTGCCTGCAGTTGCAGCCCCAAATGATCTGAAACCTTCTGGTCACAGCAGAAACCACAGTCATGTGCATATATCACTTCCTTCAACAAACAGAGAATCAAAAATTTAAAAAAAATTATTTTAAACAGGAAAAAAGTGAGAAAAGATCTCCAAGGAGCTTACCAGGCCTGAGGAATACCCTGTTCTCCATATATACCATTAAAGATGTGGTCATTTTCTGTCCACACAGAGCTATCTGTAATTTATTATTAAGGAACACTGATAAGTAAATTTAAGGAAAACAAGTTTGAATACACAGAATGTATCACAGGTGCTTCCAGGCAAGACTTTCTTAGGCTGGGCTTGCTGTAGTTCCTTTGGTTGTCAAGTCCTGTATTGTCCCTGTCTCCACTTTTATCCTAGGCTTTTATCCACTTGGATTTGAGCTTTGTACAAGGAGATAAGAGTAGATTGATTTGCATCCTCCTATAAGTTGACCTCCAGTTGAACCAGCACAATTTGCTGAAAATGCTGTCCTTTATCCACTGAATGGTTTTAGCTCCTTTGTCAAAGATCAAGTGACCATAGGTGTGTGGGCTCATTTCTGGATCTTCAATTCTAGTCCATTTATCTTCCTGCCTGTCTCTGTACCAATACCATGCAGTTTTTATTACAATTGCACTGTAGTACAGATGGAGATCAGAGTCAGTGATTTCCCCCAGAAGTTCTTTTATTGTTGAGAATAGTTCTTGCTATCCTGGGTTTTTTGTTATTCCAAATAAATTTGCAAATTGCTCTTTCTATATCTATGAAGAATTGATTTGGAATTTGTTGGGGATTGCATTGAATCTATAGATTGCGTTTGACAAGATAATCATTTTTACTAAATTAATCCTGCCAATCTGGGAGCATGGGAGATTTTTCCATCTTCTGAGGTCTTCTTCTATTTCTTTCTTCAGAGACTTGAAGTTCTTGTCATACAGATCTTTCACTTGCTTTGTTAGATTCACTCAAAGATATTTTATATTGTTTGTAACTATTGTGAAGGGTGTCATTTCCCTAATTTCTTTCTCAGCCTGTTTATCTTTTGAATATAGGAAGGCTACTGATTTCTTTGAGTTGATTTTCTATCCAGTCACTTTTCTGAAGTTGTTTATCAGGTTTAGGAGTTCTCTGGTGAAAATTTTAAGGTCACTTAAGTATACTATCATATCATCTGCAAATAGTGAAATTTTGACTTCTTCCTTTCCTATTTGTATCCCTTTGACTTCTTTGTTGTCTAATTGCTCTAGCTAGGACTTCCAGTACTATATTGAATAGGTAGGGTGAGATTGGGCAGCCTTGTCTAGTCCCTGATCTTAGTGGGATTGCTTCAAGTTTCTCTCCATTTAGTTTGATGTTGTCTACTGGCTTGCTGTATATTGCTTTTACTATGTTTAGGAATGAACCTTGAGTTCCTGCTCTTTCCAAGACTTTTAAAATGAAGGGATGTTGAATTTTGTCAAATGCTTTCTCAGCATCTAGTGAGATGTTCATGTGTGTGGGTTTTTTTTTTTTTGAGTTCTTTTATGTATTGGATTACATTGATGGATTTTCGAATATTGAGCCATCCCTGCATTCCTGGAAAGAAGCCTACTTGGTCATAATGGATGATTGCTTTGATGGGTTCTTGGATTCAGTTTGCAAGAATTTTATTGAGTATTTTTGCATCAATATTCATAACAGAGATTGGTCTGTAGTTCTCTTTTTTTGTTGGGTCTTTGTGAGGTTTTGGTATGAGCATAAATATAGCTTCGTAGAACGAATTGGGTATTGTTCCTTCTGTTTTTATTCTGTGGAATACTTTGAAGAGAATTGATATTAGATCTTCCTGGAAGGTCTGATAGAATTCTGCACTAAAACCATCTGGCCCTGGACTTTTTCTGGTGGGGAGATTTTTAATGACTGCTTCTATTTATTTAGGGGTTATGCAACTGTTTAGATGGTTTATCTGTTCCTCGTTTAACTTTGGTCCCTGGTATCTATCTAGAAAATTGTCCATTTCATCCAGATTATCCAATTTTGTTGAGTTTAGGCCCTGGTAGTAGGATCTGATGACTTTTTAAATTTCCTCTGTTTCTGTTGTTATATCTCCCTTTTCAGTTCTGATTTTATTAATTTGAGTACTGTCTCTGCATCCTTTGGTTAGTCTGGCTAAGAGTTTGTCTATCTTGTTGATTTTCTCAAAGAACCAGCTCTTGGTTTTGTTGATATTTTGTATAGTTCTTTCTGTTTCAACTTGGTTGATTTCGGCCCTGAGTTTGATTATTTCCTGCCGTCTACTCCTCTTGAGTATATTAGCTTCTTTTTGTTCTAACGCTTTCAGGTGTGCTGTCAAGTTGTTACTGTATGCTCTTTCCATTTTCTTTTTGTGGGCACTCAGAGCTATGAGTTTTCCTCTTAGTACTGCTTTCATGGAGTCCCCCAAATTTTGATATGATGTGTCCTCATTTTCATTTAAATCTAAAAAGTCTTTAATTTCTTTCTTTATTTTTTCCTTGACCAAGTTATCATTGAGTAGAGCATTGTTCAGTTTCCATGTGTATGTGGGATTTCTATTGTTTTTGTCCATGTCAAAGACGAGTCTTAGTCCATGGTGGTCTGATAGTGTACAAGGGATTATTTCAATCTTTTTGTATCTGTTGAGGCCTGTTTTGTGACCAAGTATATTGTCTATTTTGGAGAAGGTACCTGCGGTGCTGAGAAAAAGGTATATTCTTCTGTTTTAGGATGAAATGTTCTATAGATGTCAGTTAAGTCCAATTGGTTCATAACTTCTGTTAGTTTCATTGTGTCTCAGTTTAGTTCCTGTTTCCATGATCTGTCCATAGCTGAGAGTGGGGTGTTGAAATCTCTCACTATTATTGTGTGAGGTGCAATGTATGCTGTAAGCTTTAGTAAAGTTTTTTTTTTTAATGTGTGTGGGTGCCCTTGCATTTGGGGCATAGATGTTCAGAATTGCAAGTTCCTCTTGGTACATTTTTCCTTTGATGAACATGAAGTGTTCTTCTTTATCCTTTTTGATTACCTTTTGTTGAAAAACGATTTTTATTTGATATTAGAATCACTACTCCAGCTTGTTTCTTGGGACCATATGCTTGGAAGATTGTTTTCCAACCTTTTACTCTGAGGTAGTGTCTGTCTTTTTCACAAAGGTGTGTTTCCTGTATGCAGCAAAATGTTGGGTCCTGTTTATGCATCCAGTCTGATAGTCAATGTCTTTTTATTGGAAAATTGAGTCCAGTGATATAAGAGATATTAAGGAAAAATGAATGTTGTTTCCTGTTATTTTTGTTATTGGCAGTGGAGTTATGTTTGTATAGCTACCTTCTTTTAGGATTGTTGGAGGATTACTTTCTTGCTTTTTCTAGGTTGTAGTTTCCCTCCTTCTGTTGGAGTTTTCCATCAATTATCCTTTGAAGTGCTGGATTTGTGGTAAGATATTGTGTAAATTTGGATTTGTCATGGAATAATTTGGTTTCTCCATCAATATTGATTGAGAGTTTTGCTGGGTACAGTAGTCTGGGCTGGTATTTCTCTTAGGGCCTGTATGATATCAGTCCAGGATCTTCTGGCTTTTATAGTCTCTGGTGAGAAATCTGGTGTAATTCTTATAGGTCTGTCTTTATATGTTACTTTGCCTTTTTCCCTTACTGCTTTTAGTATCTTCTCTTTGTTTTGTATATTTGATGTTTTGATTATTATGTGACGGGAGGGATTTCTTTTTTGGTCTAGTCTATTTGGGGTTCTGTAGGCTTCTTGTGTATTCAAGGACATCTCTTTCTTTAGGTTAGGGAAGTTTTCCTCTATAATTTTGTTGAAGATATTTACTGGTCCTTTAAGTTGAGAGTCTTCACCCTCATCTATACCTATTATTCTTAGGTTTGGTCTTCTCATTGTGTCCTGGATTTCCTGGATGTTTTGTGTTAGGAGCTTTTTGCATTTCACATTTTCTTTGACTGTTGTGTCTATGTTTTCCATGGTATCTTCTGAGCATGAGATTCTCTCTTCTATCTCTTGTATTCTGTTGGTGATGCTTGCGTCTATGACTCCTGATCTTTTTCTTAGGCTTCTTATCTCCAGGGTAGTCTCCCTTTGAGATTTCTTTATTGTTTCTACTTCCATTTTTAGATCCTGGACTGTTTTGTGTAATTCTGTCACCTGTTTGGTTATGTTTTCTTGCATTTCTTTATGGCCTTCTACCTGTTTACCTGCATTCTCCTCAAATTCTTTGAGGGTGTTGTTTATGTTCTTTTTAAAGTCCCCTATCATCATCATGAGAATTGATTTTAATTCTGTGTCCTGCTTTTCTGGTGTGATGTGGTGTTCAGGCCTTGCTATGGTGGAGGAACTGGGTTCTGGTGCTGCTAAGTAACTTTGGTTTCTGCTGTTAACATTCTTACGCTTGCCTTTCGCCATTTGGTTTGCTGTAGAGCTACTTGCATTCACTGGTTCTGACTGTAGTTTACCTTTCCAGTTATCTTGGTTGTGTCAGAGCTCCTAGGGGTTAGGATGTCTCTATGATCCTGAGCTCCAGCTGTTCTGGGTACAGTGGCTCCTCTAGGATATCTCAGGATATGGTGTCTCCATGGTAGTAGACCAGCTAAGTGTTTGCTGCTCTGAGCATAGTTGCTCCTCTAGGATGCTTCAGGATATGGTGTCCCCTGTTCTGCAGCTCTGCTGTCTGTGACCTCGCTAGGATGCTGCCGGATACAGTTTCCTCAGGGGAGCACATTAGTTATGTGGCTGCTCCATCCACCAGGTTCCGGGCAAGGGGCGGAAGGGGAGTGGTTTTCTACAGGGGTGGGTTCTGGATTCCAGGTGTACTCTGGGGGCTCTCTACTGCCAGTTGTGCTTCTGAGACCTAGGGCAGTGTGAGGGTGCTCTTACCTGTAGCTCTGCTGTCCATGACCTCGCTAGGATGCTGCCTGATGCAGTTTCCTCAGGGGAACAGATTAGCTGTGTGGCTGTTCCATCCACCGGGATCCGGGCAAGGACTGCTTGGAAGACTTTTAATGAATGCTTCTATTTCTTTAGGGTCCATGGACTGTTTAATGTAACCACCTGTGTCTACGGGTAACCCAGTTCACCTAAAAAAAAAGGCTGGGAATGAAAGGGGAATTGAGGGCTAGAGAAAACACAGGGCCAAGACAACACATTCTGATCAAGGCCAGACATTTAATATTTTGCTTTCACATATAAAGGGGGAGCCCCACGCCCAAAATTCCAGTCTCTTCAGCCCGCATGGGTGGGTAAGGGAATAGCAGCCTGGAGGTGTCAAGGCAAGCTCAGCAGGCAGTCCATTCTCTTCAACTCCTGTAGCAGACTGCAGGTTGACAATGCTGCCAAATTCTATAGAGCCTTGATTTTTCCGGGGAAAAAGGGATGCTGCCGAGGGTGAGGTGGGAGGTGTGAGTGATGGTGGGGGTAAATGCAGGAAATGCCCTCTCAGAGGCAAAAGAAATGTGGATATGGATTGAAGAACTCTGGGATTGGGAAGGAGAAAGCAGACAACATTTGAAATGTAAATAAATAAAATAATTTAATTAAAAATTTTTACCTGGTTTCATATCCTACAGGTTGACAATTGGTATTTTAGAACCTTTTGTGAAAATTTTGAATCTGATTTGAAATCGTAGAAGTGAATTAAGAATGCAGAGGTATGATATTAAGAAGAAAGAATAGAAACAAAAAAGGGCAGAAGATAAAATTTTGAGGGGAAATTTTGGCTTTTAATTTTCTAATACCAGTGCCCTTGACTGAGAGTACAAAGATGGTGTTAGTTCCAGAAGATTCTAGAAGCCACCAAGCTTTCTAGCCTAATGCTCACCATAGGAAAAGGAAACTTTCAAAGCTGGAAGAAACTTTGATTTTACATGTAAGATGTTATTCAGACCCAGAACTGTACCTGTCAGAAAGAACTTCAGGGACAAAAATGGAGAAGAGACAGAGGAGACTACAGGAAAAGTGGTCCAGTAACCTGCCAAACTTGGGATCCATCTCAAGGGGAGGCTCCAAGGGTTGGCATTATTACTGATGCTATTGTGTGCTTAGAGCAAGGAGCCTAACATGGCTGTCCTCTGAGAGGCCCAATGAGCAACTGACTGAGACAGATGCTGATACTTACATTCAATTATTGGACAGAAGTCATGGACCCCTGTGGGTGAATTAGGGAAAAGTCGGAAGAAGCTGAGGAGGAGGGTGGGCTGCTAGGAAGACTAGCAGTCTCAACTAACTTGGACCCATGAGATCCCTCTGACAGTAAGCTAGCAACCAGGCAACAAACACAAGCTGATCCAAGGTTTCCATTATGTATACAGCAGAGGACTGCCTGTTTTGGCCTCAGTGGAAGATGATAGACTTAACTCTGGAGGAACTTGACCCCAGGAAGTGGAAATGTCTGGTGGCAGGGAATGGAGGAATATTCTCTTGGAGACAGAGGAGAAAGAATAGGATGAGGAACTGTGGGAGGGCAGACTGGAAGGGGGGACAATGACAGAACTGTAAAAATAAAAATAATAATAACAATAGTAATAGCAATATGTTCTCACATCACTCATTTTGGTCATCAACTCACTGTGTAGCAGAAGATGCCGTTGATGAACTTTTAGGCCTCGCCTCTGCCTCCTTCTGTCAGAGATTACAGGCTTTTGGCAACAGCTTTCCCTAGCTTCCCAAAGAACCTTATGTGGATGCTCTTATTTTGTGGATGCTCTTATTTTTCTTGTTATGTGATTTAAATGTAGGATTGCTTGATCAGAAGTACATCTGAGATGTGTGTAGTTGCATGCCATAATACCAATCACTAGGGATGCTTAGGCAGAAAAATTGAATGTTCAAGACTAGTATGAGTTCTTGAATTTGTGTGCAATACAGGAGAGAAGACCTTCTCTTATGAGAAAAAAAGTAAAACTGAGAATTCTCTTAAAATATTTTTGTTTTTGTTTGTTTGTTTGTTTTTTCTATTTTCCCCATTTATTTTAAATCATGTATGTGTGTAGGAGAGACTCATCTGTCTATGAGTTCATGAGGACAAAAGAGAACACTGAAAACCAAGGAGGTGAATTCATAGGGAGTTGTGAGCCTTGAAAGCAAAATCAGTTAATTAACAACCAATCTCCCCAGACCCAATCAGAGAATATTGAAAAATATTCACATTTATTCTAAAGAAACAGATGCTAAAAATACCAGATGAGATCTAGGACAACATAATCTGACTCTGTTTTTGTTTTTTGTGACAAAGCCTCATAATCCATTCTTGCCTCAGCCTAATAGTTTTGTACTTAAGACACAGTCCTTGATTTGCATCAAATTTGACAACAAGTTACAATTTGATTTCTGTTGCTGTGCTAAAACAATGACCAAAGCAACATGAAGAATTATAGGGTTCATTTGGCTTCCTGTTTATAGTCTTGCATAGGAGAAACCTAGGGAGGAACTGAAGTAGACCATGGTGGAATACAAACTACTGGGTTGCTCAGCCTGCTTTTCTCTACTGCACAGTCCAGTATAGCTAAAGATAGTACTTCCCAAATTGGGTTAGGTGCTGCCACACTGATCACTAACAAAGGAGTGATCATGATGGAAATGATGGAGGTTATGCAATACTCCTCTGACTATAGTTGCTACTGAGTGCTATGTCTACCAACAGAAAAGCCAAAGACATGGCATCATTCTTTAGTGTTACCTGACAATAATGTGGTTGCAGGGTGACTACATCGGACTCTTTCCTCTCTAAAAAGGCCAATGCTTTGTTGTTGCCTGAATTGATATTCTTCTGTCTGTAGAGTTATCTTTCCTGTATGCAGGCTTTTTCCAAAACCCCAATCTTACAAAATGTCTTAAATAGGATTTCAGAATGTTTTATTCTCCAAAAACGTATTTGACACAATATTATACCATACTAGCAAACTTACTTCATGTTCAGGGAAGTGTGATAATGGGCCCCAAATAGAGATTACACATCTCATATCTGAAGCACAGGAGATTCTTTAGGATATCTCCTGGTGCTACCAAATCTTTGATTAAATTAAATTTGAAAATAAAACAGCTCATTCCAATCAGGATGACAAAGGATACAGATACATTAGAAATACAGGTAGGCATCACTACCTGTGGGAAGGGTCACAACTTGCTGAGGTGCCGGTAGAGGAAAGTGGAGAAAATATAAAATGGATAGAAGAGGAATTGCTTATAAATGTCAGCTATGGCCATATGACCAAATGTAGAAAAGAGCGTTCACTCATGTGTGTTTTTATTTTATTTAACTTAGAATGCATTTATGTAGAAATTTGTGGGTTTTAGTTGTGTTCAGTAGTATCCTGTGTCTGCCCCACCATGGGTCTAGGACCGTTTGGGTAGGCAGGACTCAGGAAGTGTGACTTTGCTCACCCCACAATGGCTCTTGGTGTCTGGATGAGAGTTCTTGGCTTGTTGTGGGCAGCTTGCTTGGGTTTTTTGTCTCAGTGGCTAGGAGTGCAAGGAGGTCTTCTGCAGGCGATTATAGGATGGCTCTGTAGGTGAAGGCTTTCTCCAATGCTTCCCATAGCAGATGCTGATGAAAAGAGACATTCGATGGTTTTAAAGTATTTATTTATGTTATTGTGGAGAGTGGAGATGAGCAAAAACTGTGCCTTCTTTTTCTCAGGGCTGGCCTGAGGTTAAATACATTTTGTAGGGAGGAGTATCTGGGAAGGAAAGCTTAATTGACCACATTCTTCTGGCCTTTAGGTACCTTATTAAAGTAGAGATCTATCTTGAGGCTATGTGACCTGTGATCATGTCATCTCCATGTGGTGAATCTGGGGGCATTGTCCTTACATGACTGAAGGACAAAAATCTATGAAGGCCTCATGTCAGGAGAGTGGATTCTGCAGGCATGGAGAAACACCTGCCATCCCTCAGGATCACCTGAGGTCACTGGAGTCTTCTGCCTGTTTTAGACCAGAAACTGGCTGTCTTCCAAGGTACTACATGGCCTATTGTAGAAAAGAGTATTCACTCACTTTTTGTTTTGTTTTATTTAGAATGTATTTATGTAGATATTTATGGTTTTTTTGTCATCAGTTTCTCTATCAGGTGATAGAGCAACAATATAGAGTAACATCAAGATAACAGAAGAATGTTTCTTGACAGATATGGCCATGTAGTCTAAATTTATAAGGTACTTGTGTTGTCCATGTCTCCTTGTCAATATTGGGTCACTGTAGGGTTTGATCTTGTGAGAGTCTTATGAATGCTGAGAAATCTCTGTGTGTTCATATGATTATCAATCCCTTTTTTCTTAATGATACAGTTTTACTGAAGTCACCCAATACCTCTGTCCCTTATACTTATTGATCTGCTTTTTAACATAAATGCCTGAGCTCTGAGTGGCATTGTTCTATATTAACTGGTGGTAAGGAGATAATCCTGAAGACAAACCTTACATATGTCATCAAACATGGAAAAGTTGAGCTGGTCCTCAACTAGAAGCTTTACCTCTGATGATTGGAATTCAAATTTTAGAAATTACAACAAGGAGAAATAAAGACCAAGTGGGTCCCACTACATAAGGATTCTTCCTCTTCAAAATGTACATTTAAAAACAAGGAATGTACCCTCTTACAAAATGGTCCCTCATCTAAGACTCAGGGAAAAGTGAAGATGGTAGGAAAGATCTTGAGAGTCAAAGGACAAGGAAGCGAGCTGTGAACATATATCTTCTAGGATTGACAGAAGGTACACCATGAAGTCTTACGCATATGACCTTCAAAACATGAGAAAAAGGGTCACAGTGTGCATGACAGCTTCGAAGGAAGAAAGCTCATAATATATAGTCTACACAACCATTTACAGGAAACTATAAAATGGAATGGAAGAGGTTGTCATCCTCAGGGAAAACAAGAGAAAAAATATTGGTGGTATACTACCAATAATGAGCCATCAGAACATAAATATAAGCAATTTTACGTGGTCTTTACAGTTTATATTTCAAAAAGATATGAATATGCAAATACATATACACATTGATTAAGAATTGATGAAATAAGTGGGCATGTACACTTTAGGAGTGCAGGAAGGGGCACAAAGAATGCTTTGAAGGTAGGAAATATAAACAAAAAGCAGTTAAATTACAATGTCAAAAAATAAACTACCAAATAATATTTAAAAAGTAGGGCAGCAAAAAGAACTTTGAGGGAAAAGTGACATCAAACTGCAACACCTGATGTAAAGAAATAATGTTTATATGCTTGTATGTGCATGTTTGTATGTGTAATATGAAACCCAAATAACCTTTAGTACTCATATTTTGATAAAATTAATGATGAAACTCTTCATCTAGAATGATTTATATGCTTATATACTTCTCTGACCTTATTGTGGTAAAGATCTTGTGTGGGATATTTCTGTTAGTAGTTTTCCTCACTTAATGAAACACAATCATTTAATAATGAAATTGTGTGTTTCACATAATGTTAGAGTCTTATATTGCAGGCAAAATCACAACCCCCTTGTCCTTTTCATACTGTGTTCCCTTCTTAGTATGTTATCTGATATTCTTCCATCTTCCTAGTACATTGTAAAGATATTCTAAAATCCAGTGCTTTTGTGATGACCATCAAAATATGCATTACTGTCACTGTGCTTCACACTCTGCTAACATTCACTCTTGTTTCTCTTTTCAAATCAGTGCCTTTTATTGCATCAGGAGTCTATGATATTCCAAATTTTAATAGAGGCAATTTACTGTTTAGGTGATGTTTTACTTTCTATCACTGTAACAAACACTATGATCAAAAGAAACATGTGAGAAAGATGTTTATTTTCTTATGTACTTTGGTCACAGTATATTGAACAAAGCAAAGGCATGAAATTGGATGAAGGCACTACATAAAAACAAATGGGATACTGCTGTTAATTGGCTTCATTTCCATGTCGTCTGCAGTCCTCTTTCTTATAACTCCAAGAACAACATGCCTAGAGTTGTCACTGTTCACAGTCAGTAGAGTCATCTTATATTAATGATTAAGTACATGGCTTATACACAAAAATACAGGTCAAAATGATGGGAGCAATTCCTCAATTGAGATTTCTGGTTCTCAATATCTTCAGGTTTGTGTATTTATGAATGAAACCATTTTCCACTAAACTTTGATAATTGGTATGATAATGGACAGTGCTTTCTGTTTGTAAGTTCAAATTTGTGTATTACTTCTAATTGCATATGATTAAGTACTGCTTTTGTTAAGACAGAGGAAAAGATGTGTTGAATATCATCTAAAATTTCATACTATTAAAGTTTCAATAATGCAATTTATCTTTGTACTTCTGTCTAAAATTTGAATCTGGTCTAACTAAAATAACATAACACTTTGGGACAAAGATACACCCTAGCAACCCTGAACTAGAAGCCAAGATGGAAAAAACCTTCACAACTACCATGACCTTCTGCCTAGTGCTGTGGTAGACAGGGAGGAAGGTGATCCAGACACTGCAGAACACCAGCATGCTGAAAGTTAGGAACTTGGCTTCATTGAATCAGTCAGGAAGGTTCCTAGCCAAGAAAGCCACAGCAAAGCTCCCCAGAGCCAAGGAGCCCAAGTATCCCAGGACTAAGTGGAAGGCAATGACTGAGCCTTTGTTGCAAATAATGACAGTCTTCCCATGTTCAGATTGTATATCTCTGTCAATAAAGGGAGGAGATGTTACCAACCAAGTTCCACAGAGAACAAGTTGGATTAGGGTACAAATGGGAATGACCAAGTTAGGTGCCCCTGCTGCTAGCATCCCTCTCATTCTTCTTCCTGGAGTAGTGAGCTTGAAAGCCATGACCACAGTTACTGTTTTGGCCAACACTGTAGAAACAGCCACAGTAAAAAAAAAATACTCCAAATGTTGTCTGCTGCAGGATGCAGGTGGCCTGGTTGGGGTGTCCAATGAAGAGCAATGAGCAGAGAAAACAGAAGATGAGAAAGATGAGAAGGATGTAGCTGAGAATGCTGTCATTGGCCTTCACAATGGGAGTGTCATTATGCTTTATAAAAGTGACTAGTATTAGAACTTTGAAGACAGAGAAGGACAAGGGCATGCCGGTTAGAGCCATCCCCAATGGATCTTCATAAGGCAGAAATGACACAGCCCTTTGGAGGCACTGGGTTTGCTGTAAGTTAGCATAATTATCATCTGGACACCTCACACACTGCTCCATATCTGCTGGTGAAAAATAATAAACCCTTATATCATATCATATTATATTTATAAACTTAATACATATTTTTATTAATCAGATGATAACCCCAAAATGTTTTCATGTTGAGCATTAATTCCATTCCTTATGCTGCAGGAAGCACTGATGTAAGGCTGTTCTGTATTAACCTATGCTTTGTGATGTAACAAAACACAATCATAGAAAATGCAGGAGAAAAAAATATTTATTAAGCAGAAAGAAAACATGTTGTTTTCTAGTTTGTTATGAATAATAACATGAATAATATCAGATTATTTAATTTTTTAAAGCATAAACTCTATACTCACAGACAAGTGCAGTGTGCAGACATAGTTCTCATTGCCAGTTGATGAACTGCAGTATGAATTTGGTGGGTTTGAGGGTTTTGTCCTTTGGTTGTGTATTCACATAGGCACAAAAATATGCAATTCCTCATGCAAAATATTGTTTGCATAAAGAGTATTTCCATTATTGAAGCTGCATATCTCACAGCCCTATCCATGTCTCCCTCATTGTGATAAGATACCTTTTTTTCCAACTGTGCATTCCAAGCTAGATGTCTATGTTTTCCCAACTATGCATTCAAAGTTAGAAGTTTATGGATACTCACATTCATCCCCTTTTCTTTATGTAAGCTGTGATTGCTGTTATGCATTATCACATATCTGAGTCCATTGTTGAAATCTTCACTCTTGCTCTAATTCTTTGACAAAAACTACTAAGTCGTTTAAATCTTCCATGCTTTTAAAATGTATTTCATTAAACAACAGCTGCTATCCTAAGCATCTGCTCTTTGTCTGGGACCAAGCTAAATGATAGGAGAGAAAGGCTGTGGACTGAACCTGTAGTCCAGTTACTGTGTACAAAGAATCATGCAAGATTAAACTTATGTATAGATTATGCCTAAGTTTTGTTTAATATGGTTACAAATGAATGTTCCCTAAATGTTTTCTGCATAATATAAAATCAATGGCCATTGTGTTGTGAGAGATATGAGTTGTTTGAAGAAGATAGTGCAGGTTATTCACAGGATACAAAAGAAGTTGATACCATTCAAAGGATTAAATTCAGAAACAAAGAGATTTTAGGTCTATAAATTCTATCTAGACCATTTTACATTTTTAGTTTGAAATAAGAAGATATTAGAATTCAGCACTTTTTTTCTGCATGCAAATATGTACCTGTCTCATTGGAAACCTCATTTTCTGGGCACTGGGCACAATCAAAGCAGCAGTCTGATGTTTGTTCCTGATGAATTTTCCTGAATCCAGCAGTGCATGTCATACTACACATGGAGGTGGGAATCTGAGGATATATATATATATATATATATATATATATATATATATATGTGTGTGTGTGTATGTATATATATATGTGTATATATATATAGTCTCTGTGTGTGTTTATGTGTAATGCATGTATACATTGTATGTATAATGACCCATTTATGTGACATTAACAGATATGACTATATTAATTACTCTGTTAATCAGCATCACTTATCAATTTCAGGTATTTTATTATTTTCTATTACCTTGAAATACCCTCAGTTACACAACATTTATTACATCATTTAATATCAATTTATACATAGCTACAAATTTTTAATTATATATTACTTTAAACTTAATACATATATTTAAATGGTGGTTGGATAGGCATGCAGGTACAATTGAACATGGAATCCAGAGGCCTTTGATTCCTATGACTTAGATTTTCATGATGTTGTGAGTTATTAAATTTTGATGCTAGTAACTGAGATTGGGCCTTTGGCAAGAACAGCAATTGGTATTAACTATAGAGCTATAACTTCAATGTCTCATATTTTAAAATTTAGATATCTTGAAAAAAATTAAAATTGTTGTATACCCACCGATGCTCCTCCTGTGGCCCACTCCAAGTCTTTAGATATATGAAATTGTTGGCTCTGTGGGGAACAAGGAAAATAGCTTCCTAGTTTCACTTTTAATCCAAGACCTTGTGGAAAATTCCAAATGTTGAAAATGTCATACTCTGCACACGAATTTTTCCCTATGATTCATGTTCACCAGATCACCAACAGGGTTAGTAAATACTGTAGTCTTCAGCATGGAAGCCACCTAAATGAGATGCATCATCAGATGATGACATGTACATATCTATTAAGGACAAGTAAAATTGGGAATGTCCTTTTATTTTTAATGTATTTCAGAAAAGCCAGCTATATTAAAAAAATCCCATATACTTATAAATAATTCATGTGCAATTAAAAATTCATATACTTCATTTTAATGTTACAAGACAAAAAGTGTTAAAATAAATGCTATCTATATAACAAGTAACATGATGTGTCTGTATATGTATGTATGTGATCTTGATTATGTGTGTGTGTATGTGTGCACATGTTTGTCAAGAATAATTTTTAAAATTGAAGCCATGTATGTGAGAATGAGTGGGAAGTCTCAATATCTGGAAGTTGTGGAAACAAAGGATGGTAGTATGTCATTCATGTACATACAGTTTTCATTTATGAAATAATCATTAACTAATTAATGTACATTCTTCATCACTTATGTTTTACAAATAATTGTTACTTTACTTGAATAACTATTAATCACAGCAAATGTACCAATTCTTGAGAAAATTATTCTTGAGAAAATTATTCTAGGCTAGTTTTCACTTAATGCTCTTATGATAAAACTTTTGACTCCTAGTTTAAATACTGAACTCATTTGAAAAAATGTTGAGACACATTTTCACAAACTCACTGACATTCATACAAAAATATTGTCTTCTATTATATGTTATCTTTGTGCATGTTACATATTCATGTAAAAGACTCATTAGGTAGATTTATAGTATAGAAACCTTTTTATTGTAAGAATAATCTCTAAGAAATTTATGTGAGTTTCTCATGGGGGCCATTTAAAAGGTCACATTGATATATCTAAGCATAATGAAATGTAAGAAATGTTACCTGCTGACAGTCAAAGAATACTCATTTGGGTTCTGTCATTTGATGAGACACTACTTGTTGAAGAATGAGTTCATGGTAGGTGTGGGCTGCAGCATACACGGCATTATACAAATTGTAACCTTCTTCACTCAGTATCATGTCAAATTTGTGCAGTGCTAACCATTCCACTGTATTGTTGAATGTAAAATGATCCATTTTGCTATTGCTGTTCTTAGAGATTGAACAATTGAAATAATTCCACCATAGCATACACTGAGAAATGTCTACTGGGTAAATGGAAGTGTTCATTGTTTGCATAAAATTCCTAAATTCAGCAATCTCACTGTGGTGGTATTCAAAAGTGACAGCTCCATGAAAGAAATCAAGACTGAAATCTTTTTTATTTGTGATGACATCCCATTGTGAGGTTGTAATCCAGATTCTCCGTGGACCTAAATAAACCCATCTTCTGAAGCTGACTTCTACAGTAGAGTTCATTTCACCATAAATGATAACAACCTTGGCTGATGATTCCATAATGTGTTTATCATGTATGTTAGCCTTTGTCATGTATATCTGCAGGTTTTCTGGGATCATATTCACAAAAGCTAAACAGATTCCATATCTTTGCATTTTTTTCTCTCAAGTCTGACAGAAACTGAATACCATGGTCATTATCTGAGATGACCAGTCCAATCCAAGTCCATCTAAAATGAAGAATCAAGGAGACCATGCCATGTGACAAACACGTGTCCTTGGTGGCTATCTGATAGACATAGGGAAATTGGTCATGGTCACTCAGGTGAGGATTAAATGGCCCAAAGAAAATCTAAAAGATGTAGAAGAGAGGATGAAACATCCACATGAGGAATATGATCTTAAGGGAGTTTGAACTTACATACAAATAACATTACTCACCTTTCAGAACTCCCATTAAGGATAGAAAAATTATTCTATAAATAGCATGTATTATCTCTTTTGTATTCTAGACTATACTTATCAAGTGTGAGCATTCTAGAAAAAGTGTTTTGCCCATTTCATACAGTGCATCTATAATCTGATTTTAAATCCATTATACTCTGTATAAAACAGCACACACAAAACCCATGTTGACCAAGGTTTCTCTGTAGGCACCTATGAATGGAATGAACATTGTTAATTCATCCAGTGTCACACATTCCCACCATTAGTGTCCCAGAAGTAATTGCCAGTTTTGAGTAAGTTGTATCATACATATTGTTTGTATTCCACAGTTATAATTAATCAAATTAAAAATATAGCTTGTGGTGAATATTTTTCATTCAGATGTCCAAAAGTGTCTATACACAGGTCAACAATGCTGGAGAATATCAAAGACATGTTGGGTAAAAGATAAGGATTCTTGTTGATCTCATAAGTAGCAAAAAGCATTACTAAAAATTCCTCATATCTTCTTGCTGGTGTTCTATAAGAAGGTATAGGGATGATTAAGGAAGATGTACAAAATATGAAATTTTCTGCTCAATTGCAGTTATCTTTTACTATGAAAAAATGCTAAGTTTCTGTGTAAGTGCTACTTTTTCTTAAATAAGCCTCAAAAATTAGAGATCTTTTGGGTTGAATATAATTTAAATATTCCCTCAAATATGTTACTCAAGGATGATACTTTTTATATTAATGAAAATCCGTAAAGACCTTGTTTTATCTCTGAATGCCATTCCTGAACTAGTGTCAGGAGCTGAAATGGAGAAGCTAAAAACTAGCAGGTGATCTTCCTGAGATGGGTCTGCCTTAGAGTTCCTGGACAGCCTGGGCTACACAGAGATACCCTGTCTCAAAAAAAAAAAAGAAAAGAAAAGAAAAGAAAAGAGAAAAAAAAGAAGAAAAAGAGAGATTTAAATTTTAAATAAACATGAAACTTAAACAACATCAAATTACTATTTTCTATAACCTATTGATTTGAGTTTTCAGTCTATATTAAAAAATGTAATCAATAAGTAAAATTGCATAGTCATACACAAAATGTTCTTATTTTTAAAAATTTCTTTTATGAATCAAATATCTTTATCACATTGTGTATTTTAAGAATCAAATATCACATCAAGTTATTTCATGTTTCTTTTTATATTCATATCCCTTACTACCCGAAAATATCATTATCACATATTGAATAATATTTATAACACAGGATCTTATCTCTAATGCTTGAATAAAAAATATTCTTTAGAAAGTAAACATAGTAAAAAAGCACAAAACAATGAAGAGTGAATCATAAAGAAATGTATTCAAAAGCCATTATATGATTCACCTGACATATAGTGAGATTATTCAAAATGCATTATATAACTGCATAACTTCTCTAATAATCAGTTTACTTAAAAAAGACTATCTATGATTCTATAAGCAATTTTTACAAATCTCAATATAGGAAAAACTTTTGGAAGATAAACCTTAAGAAAATGCCAATTTCATGCACAGTGAGAAAAATGATCAATAATGATGTTTCCATGGAGTTTATAGAGCTTGCTTTTTATATTTTTCAAATGTTGATTCTCAGCAAACATGATAATTATTTTAGAACACATTTCATTTACATTTTTATATCCATTTCAGAATATAAAAGATAATATATCACATAACAGGAATATTATCCTGTAGGCTCATCTACACATCAATCTAATGTTAGCTTTTAGTGTGAATGTTACTACGTCAACTTACTAAAAATGATGTCAATTTCCCTATACACCTCAGTTTTCCTAATTCTTTGTCATCCTTTAATTGATAGCTGAGCATTAAGATCTATTCTTATATGAAATGTATTTATCTGTCCCAGTAAATCTCCCAGTACATCTGTTACTATTAGTGTTTATACCAAACATGGTCCATTGAGAATTTACATTTTTTCTTTTTAAACTACAAATATGTATCAACACAGTTCATATATTTGTAATTCTGATCTTTATTACTACATACAAAAGTGTCACTAATGATGAATGCTATTATTTTTCCAATGAGATATGGGATAACATAGGATAGATTTGAAATAAGATTCCTTCTGACCTGATACCCATGAATAATAATGTGAAGCAACATATCAAAGGGTGCACAGTGTACTTTGGCTAGCAAGAGGAAAATGTATTCTTAAAATCCCAAAGATGTGAAAAAGAAATAAAAGATGGGATGAGAGTCAGAGACAGAAAGCACAGGAAACTTCAGTTTATAAAACTAAGAAGTCCCAGTCACTTTAAAAGGTGAATGATTTCAACACTCCTTCCCTCATGATCTGCAGCCAACACTGATATCTCACACTTGAGATCTGAAAACTATGTAGACATATTGAGAATACCTTCTTATTCACTAGAATAATTCTTTTATAATGTCTATAATGTTATATTTATTCACCAATTAATAGGAAAATTGACCACCTATCTGATAGTGATCATGAACCTAATCTGTGACTTGGCATTTGCACAAGTGGACCAAAATAGTACTCTGGAAAGACAATCTGAGGCCTGGCTTGATTTTTATATTTACAGTGTCCAGGATGTCACAGCCTAAGCAAGAATTCAGATCATCAGACAGAGGGGGGTCTGGGTGGCCTCTCTCTGCTTGGTCTAGGGGCAGAAGTCCCCTCTTTTAGGTTGGGTGGAGATGGGACTTGGGAGCACCCTAGATAGAGTAACATCCTCATCTAGAGTCTCATGTTCCTCCATAGCTAACTTATGATTATGTATCTGAATAGATTTTGCTATCAGATTATCTACCTGTTGTTTCACAAAGGTAGTCAGCCTATTTAAGGCCCAGGGACAAAAGGAAATAAGCAAAAATAACCTAATTAATGGACTAAAGATGGAAGGAAGTAGGGTTAACAATCATGGAGAGGTTGAAGACCAATTCTTGTACAAGCTCTCATTCTTCTCTTTCTCTCTCTGTCTTTTCTCAAGACCTACTCTGGCCTTTTTCATGCTCTCTGTAATCATCCCTATTTTGTCTATGTAAAAGCAGCATTCAGTATCAACAGGCATATCAATCCTTTGTCCCATACAGGAACTAGGTCCTGGCCATTCCATTTAAGGGTAAGAGGGTCCTTCCACATAGTTGTGGCATAAATTTTATTGGTCTCAGCGATGCCAGAGGCAATCAGCAGCAGATTTGCATGAGCTTTCAGCTTTAGAAAGTTAAGAGTAAACAAGGCATGCTCCCTCCACCATCAGAGAGTCATGAAGACACTATTTAAAGAAATATAATTCTTTAGTAATAATCTCTTTTATCGAAGAACTATTATAAAACAGCCAACAATTAATCAATCTATATAATATATCAATTAATGAGAGCTACTTCTACTTTTTGTAAAATTACTCCTCTTTTGTCAATTAATTGTTGAGGGAAATTAGGATTTGCATCTCTCTTGAGAATATTAAACAGAGACAAAATTCTTTTGTGAGGAGCTTAAAATAAGATCTTATTCAATAAGCATCTTCTGGAAACCTTTGAAAATCGTTTGAAATAAGTAAACTATCTTTTTTTGCCAGACCCATTACCTTTTTTTTATTGGATATTTTATGTATTTACCTTTCACTGTTATCTCCTTATCCCATACCCCATCTTCCAATTTTAGGAGGCTGTGCTTCTACCAATCTTCCAATCCTGCCTCCCTGCTCTCACATTCCCCAACACTAGGGATCCAATTTTTGGGGAACCATGGCCTTCCACTTCCATTGTTGCCTAACGAGGCCACCCTCAGTTACCTCTACAAGTGGATCCATGAGTCCCTCCCTTTCTGTTCTCAGGCTGGAGGTTTAGACCCTGGGAGTTCTGATTGAGTATTTTGCTATTCCTTCAAAAAAAAAAAGCACACACACTTTGGTCTTCCTTTCTCCTCTTGAGTTTCATGTGGTCTATGCATTGTGTCTTAGGTATTGTGAGCTTTTGGGCTAATATCCACTTTTCATTGAGTGCATACCATGTATGTTCTCTTGTGATTGGATTACCTCCCTCAGCATGACATTCTCAAGCTCCAAACATTTGCCTAAGAATTTCATGAACCCATTGTTTTTAATAACTGAGTAGTACTCCATTGTGTAAATATACCACATTTTCTGTACCCATTCCTCTGTTGAAGGACATCTGGCTTCTTTCCACCTTCTGGCTATTATAAATAAGGCTGCTATGAACATAGTGGAGCATGTGTCCCTGTTGTATGTTGAAACATCTTTTGGGTTTATGCCCAGGAGTGGTATAGCTGGGTCCTCAGGTAATACTATGTTCAATTTTCTGAGGTACCACCAGACTGATTTTCATAGTGGTTGTAGCAGCTTACAATTCCACCAACAATGGAGGAGTGTTACTCTTTCTCCACATCCTTGGCAGCATCTGCTGTCACCTGTATTTTCAATCTTAGCCATTCTGACTGGTGTGAGGTAAAATCTCAGTGTTGTTTTCATTTGCATTTCCCTGATGTCTAGGGATGTTGAACACTTCTTTCGGTGCTTCTCAACCATTCAAGATTCCTCAGTTAAGAATTTGTTTATATAGTGGATTACATTGATGGATTTCCATATATTGAACCAACCCTGCATTCCTGGGATAAAGCCTACTTGATCATGATGGATGATTGTTTTGATGTATTCTATTGAGTATTTTTGCATCAATATTCATTAGGGAGATTGATCTGAAGCTCTCTTTCTTTGTTGGGTCTTTGTGTTTTAGGTATGAGCGTGATTGTGGCTTCATAGAATGAATTGGGTAGTGTTCCTTCTAATTCTACTTTGTGGAATAGTTTGAAAAGTATTAGTATTAGGTCTTCCCTGAAGGTCAGATAGAATTCTGCACTGAAACCATCTGGTCCCGGACTTTTTTTTTTTTTTTTTTTGGTGGGGAGACTTTTAATGACTTCTTCTATTTCTTTAGGGGTTATGCGACTGTTTAGATGGTTTATCTGCTCCTGATTTAACATTGGTAGCTGGTATTTGTTTAGAAAGTTGTCCATTTCATCCTGATTTTCCAATTTTGTTGAGTATAGGCTTTTGTAGTAGGATCTGATGATTTTCTGGATTTCCTCAGTTTCTGTTGTTATGTCCCCCTTTTCAGTTCTGATTTTGTTAATTTGGATACCGTCTCACTGCCCTCTGATTAGTCTGGCTAAGGGTTTATCTATCTTGTTGATTTTCTCAAAGAACCAGCTCCTGTTTTATTGATTCTTTGTATAGTTCTTTTTTATTCTATGTGGTTGATTTCAGCCCTAAGTTTAATTGTTTTCTCCCATCTACTCCTCTTGGGTATATTTGCTTCTTTTTGTTCTAGAGCTTTCAGGTGTGTTGTCAAACTGTTAGTGTATGCCCTCTGCAGTTTCTTTTTGTAAACACTTAGAGATATGAGTTTTCCTTTTAGCACTGCTTTCATTGTGTCCCATAGGTTTTGGTATGCTGTGTCTTCATTTTCATTAAATTCTAAAAAGTCTTTAATTTCTTTCCTTATTTCTTTCATGACCACATTATCAGTGAGTAGAGTATTGTTCAGTTTCCATGTGAGTGTGGGCTTTTCCTTGTCTTTGTCGTTATTGAAAACCAGCCTTAGACCACGGTGATCTGATAGGATGCAGGGGATTATTTCAATTTTTTTGTATCTGTTGAGACCTGTTTTGCGATCAGTTATATGGTCTATTTTGGAGAAGGTACCATGAGGTACTGAGAAAAAGTTATATTCTTTTGTTTTAGGGTGAAATGTTCTAGAAATGTCTGTTAAGTCCATTTGGTTCATAACTTCTGTTAGTTTCACTGTGTCTCTGTTTAATTTCTGTTTCCTTGATCTGTCCGTTGCTGAGAGTGGGGTGTTGAAGTCTCCCACTATTATTGAGTGAGATGCAATGTGTGCTTTGAGCTTTAGTAAGGTTTCTTTTATGAAAGTGGGTGCTCTTGTATTTGGCGCATAGATGTTCAGTACTGAGAGTTCATGTTGGTTGACTTTTCCTTTGATGAGTATGAAATGTCCTTCCTTATTCTTTTTGATAGCTTTAAGTTGAAAGTTGATTTTATTCAATATTAGGATAGCTACTCCAGCTTGTTTCTTAGAACCATTTGCTATAAAAATTGTTTTCCACCCTTTTACTCTAAGGTAGTGTCTGTCTTTGTTACTGAGGTGGGTTTCCTGTATGCAGCAAAATGCTGGGTCCTGTTTGTATATCCAGCCCATTAGCCTATGTCTTTTTATTGGGGAACTGAGTCCATTCATGTTAAGAGATATTAACTAAGGAGAGGAGATTGTTGCTTCCTGTTATTTTTTGTTAACAGTGGAAGCATTGTTTGTATGATTGTCTTCTTTAGGGTTTTTTGGAAGAGGCTTACTTTCTTGCTCTTTCTGGGATGTAATTGCCCTCCTTGTATTGGTGCTTTCCTGCTATTATTCTTTGTAGTGCTGGGTTTGTGGAAAGATATTGTGTAAATTTGGTTTTGTCATGGAATATATTGGTTTATCCATCTATGGTAATTGAGAGTTTTGCTGGGTATAGCATCTTGGGCTGGCATTTATATTCTCTTTGGGTCTGTATGACATCTGTTCAGGATCTTCTAGCTTTTATAGTCTCTGGTGAGAAGTCTGGTGTAATTCTGATAGGTCTGCCTTTATATGTTACTTGGCCTTTTTCCCTTACTGCTTTTAAAATTCTTTCTTTGTTTTGTGCATTTTGTGTTTTGATTATTATGTGATGGGAGGTATTTCTTTTTTGGTGTAGTCTATTTGGCATTCTGTAGGCTTCTTGGATGATTATGGGCATCTCATTCTTTAGGTTAGGGAAGTTTTCTTCTATAATTTTGTTGAAGATATTTATTGGCTCTTTAAGATGGGAATTCTCACTTTCTTCTATACCTATTATCCTTAGGTTCGGTCTTTTCAATGTGTCCTAAATTTCCTGGATGTTTTGTGTTAAGAATTTTTTGCATTTTGTGTTTTCTTTGACAGTTGTGTTAATATTTTCTATGGTATCTTCTGCACCTGAGATTCTCTCTTCTATTTCTTGTATTCTGTTGGTGATGCTTGCATTTATGACTCCTGACTTTTTTTCCCAGGTTTTCTATATCCCTGGTAGTCTCCCTTTGTGATTTCTTTATAGTTTCTACTTCCATTTTTATGTCTTGGATGGTTTTCTTCAATTCCTTCACTTGTTTAGTTATGTTCTCTTGTAATTCTTTCAGAGATTTTTGTGTTTCCTCTTTAAGGGCTTTCACCTTTTTATCTGTGTTCTCCTTAATTTCTTTGAGAGTGTTATTTGTGTCCTTCTTAAAGTTCTCTATCATTGTCATTAGAAGTGATTTTAGACCTGACTCTGGCTTTCCTGGTGATACGGGTAATTCAGGACTTTCTAATGTGGGAGAACTAGGTTCTGATGAAACCGAGTACTCTGGGTTTCTGGTGCTTGTGTTCTTGTGCTTGCCTTTTGCCATCTGAATCTCCTTGGTGCTACCTGAGCTGTCTGACTGGAGCCTTGTCTTTCCTATTATCTTGGTTGTGTCAGAACTGTTTGGGATGAGTGTTGTTGCTGGGGTTAGAGCTGAGGTCCAAGATCAGCTCAGTGTTCAGGTGGAAACAGGAAGGAACCAGTGCTCTGGGCCAGGAGTGAATTTCTGGGTCCCTGTGGTTCCAGGTTACTCCCTGTTTGGGTAGAGTACTGCTGTCTCCTGACCTGAGATACAGCCCAGGTTAGAACTCCTAGGAGAAAGCGGCTATCATCTTTGCAGCCATCTTGAGCCATATACCTGACAAAAGACATGTTTTCAACAGCCTACAACAGCTGAGTACACTCTGATAAACATCTTGCTTTGTTTAGTGCCCCCAGCTGCAAGGCGCAGTGGTAAAGTGTCTTCAGCTGCATTCCCCTGTTTGTGCTTTTATATACCCACGGATTACAACAGTAGCCTGGCATGGCCACCTCTGCTGGTGAGTGCCATTTCTACCAACATCAGAGACCAACACTGAGCCCTAGATATGGTACTATATCCTGGGTTGACCAGCCAAAGACTTGGTGGCAGATTGATTACATTTGGATCATTTATTATGAGCAAAGGAGAAAGCATTTACATACGTGGAGTAGATATGTATTCTGCTTATGATTTTGATTTTCATGTATATATTGCTTCTGACAAAACCACTATGCATGGGCATGCTGAGTGCCTCATTCATCACAATGGCATTCCAATACGGTATTGCTTCTGACCAAGGAACTCATTTCAGAGCAGAGAAGTGAGACAGTGGGCCAATAATCATGGATTCTAATGGTATTAATTACCATGTTCCTTGATACCCTGAAGTAGCTGAAGTGACAGAAAAATACAGTGAACTTTAGAAGACACATTTACACAGCCAATTATGGGAGAGCTGGGCAGGGTCCTAGGTTGTATATATTTTGAATCAGCATCCAGTATTTGGTATGTTGTCTCTCTTGGCCAAGATTCATGATTTCAGGAATCAATGTTTTGGAAAACCTGTGTGAAGGTTGTAGTCCCCCAAATCTCAGTGGAACTCAGCTCAAAATGGAGGACTCCCTTCATGAGCAGGGCTTTCATTTCTCTGCCTGACTTTGTCTGGACACTGTTCCTGAACACAGGTGTTTGTCCTTATCTAAAGAATGTTTTTGTTTAAGCTCCTTAAACTCTGCACAAAAGGCCCAATCTGGCTTCCCTGCCCACATGATAATTAGGTATACTATCATGACCAATTAACCCCTTCCACATGTACCCCTAAAAGCCTTCATATACCTTATTTCTGAGACAATAAAGTAAAATTCACTCATTGTGTTGGTCTCAGGAGATTATTCTATACTACTCACAGTCATCTCAAGCCAGATTGCCATGACAGCTCCCTTTGTCCTCACCGTTTGGTGGCTAAAAACTACCCAAGGAGAAAGACCACACTAAAGCTATCACCCTTAGTGGACAGGAAGGAAAAAAATGATTCATTTTCGTGTGACCTTAAGTTCTGTTGGCCTACATTTTTAGTTATAGAGAGGTGAGCTCTCCTTCCAGGAACTACAACAAACCTTCAGTCTTCCCAGTGGACAATTTGGGCATCTAAGGCCTTTAAGACAACAGGATAAGAAAGGAATAGGCATGTGAGGAAGGTTGATTAATTGCCATGGAGAAATCTAATTGCTTCTCCAAAAGGAGTTACAAAGGTTAAGTCTAGACTGCAGATGCTCTTGTGGTGGTTCTCAACCTTCCTGATGCTGGAACACTAGAATACAATTCGTCATGTTATGCTTACCCCCAATGCATAAAATTAGTTTTGTTGCTACTTCCTAATTTTACTATTACAACTGTGATGAATTATAATATGAATATTTGATATGCAGATGGTCTTAGGCAACACTGGTGAAAGGGTTCTTAGATCTCACAGGGGTTGTGATCCACAAGTTGAGAACTAGAGGTTTATGTTATATATTGATAATACTGTGTCTTCTGATTAAAGACAATGGGAACCTACAACAGCCTTATCCAGACAGGATGACAAAGGACACAGACCCATCAGAAATGAAGATATGGATCACTCCTAAAGGAAAAGTGCCAGATCTGCTGTGATTATAAGTTTGGGGGAAAAACAAAATGGGTTGTAGAGGAAGATGCTTATAAAAATAAATGAAGGCCACATGACTAATTGTAGAAATGAGGATTACTAGTGATGTGAGTGTTCAAGTCATATTTGTTAAGGTGGTATTTCTAGAGATAGTTGCACTTTCTTTCCTCAATTTCAGGAAATCAATTAAGAGGATAACAATTGTTATCACACTTGAAATTGAGACACTCAGAAAATGTTCCCATGATGCATTATAAAACTTTTATGTATCTGTGCTTGTACAAGGGTTAGTTCAATCATTTTAGGCCAATAAATAATGCTTTTCCTTTCTGTTGAAATAGTAACATTTAGGCATTATTATGATTTTTTTTTAATTTGGAAGTTAACCATGACATAAGAAGATATGATTGTGTGTGAAGTTGACATGGGGTGGAGTTGAGATTGATATTTCGACTGCTAACTCTATTACATCTGGAATTAACTAAAACCCAAAAATTGAGTGACACACCTGAAAGGGATAGTTTCTTTATTTGAAGTGGGAAGATCTGCAAGTAACCCAGATTTTGAGGTAGGAATACAGGCCTTTAATCTGGCTCTTGATGGGGGAAGCCACAACTTTAATCCAGATATTTGATCTGAAAAGCCACACCCAACTCTAATATGGGCCACAACTTGTTCTGCAAGCCTATATGATGACAAGGAAGAAGGAGGTTTTTGCTTCTTAGCTGCTTGCTCTCACCTTGATAGAAATTCCATTCCTTCACTGGCTTTAGAGCCAGCTTCTTTGAAATCCCAGCTTACTCTAAAGATAAGCTGAGACATTCATCCTTGTGGACTGAGCAACTGCTGGATCCTTGGATTTTGCCTTCATAGCTAGTTATTGTTGAATTAGCTGGACCACCACAGAGTCTAAGTCATTCTAAACAACACCCTTTGTATGGAGAAAAATTCATTCTAATAGTTTGTTATTCTATAGAACTCTGACAAATATACTAGACAAATTACAGAGTATTTTTAGTGCAGTTTGGGCCTCACAACCATCACAGCTCAGTTACAAATTCAAAATGGATACATTCTCTTAACCTTTTGTTCTGGTGATTGTTTGATGCTGAGCTTCTATAGCTATTAAAAAGAAAGACAATTGCAAAGTGTAAAATATCTCAATTGGAGCACAAATAGTATTCACCCATGCCAGCCCTGGTGGTGGTGGTGGCGGGGTTTCTTTCTTGTTGGTTCTGCTTGAGGCTGTGGAGGGGCAAGAGCTTCTGAAGAGAGTAAGACTTGGTCTTCGGAGATATTTAGGGTTGCTGTATAATAATAAAAAGTTTATTTATCTAAGTCTAAATTACTATGCTACTGTAGCTGACCTCCCTTCTGTTGTCCTTCGAGTCCAGAAATGGCACTTAGTCTCTGGCACTTAGCACCTCATCCTAAATTATCAGGAGATTAAGTACAGGGTTAATTGCTAGTGCCTTTTTCCTTTTGTCCAGATGCCTCTTGCTAGGGGAAATTTAGGAGCAATTAACTTCTATTGAATCAGGAGATGAGAATAACACTCACAGAAGGAAAAACTTTTATAAAAGCAAATACACATAAATTCACATAAGTTTATAAACAGATTCATGATTCATGCATGTGCACTTATGCATTTCTATTCAAACTAGTTGGGCACCTCTTGCCTGCATTCTCACAATTACATATTTACAGATATACATCCATACTTACGTATACATATGGGACAAAAAAAACAAGCACTTTTATAGAAAAAACTCACTCATTCTGGATGAAAAATGAGCTCCAATTTTTATTGCATAGAGAAAAAAATAGTTTCTATTCTTTTTATGCTAAACAAATTAAGTACAGTTTGTAAGATAAAGGCTTTGCTCATTTTAATAAGACTAAGCCTGTCTAGTTATTAAGAAAGGACCTGTTCTGTCCCAAGGTAAGGAGAAAGCTACCTGCTCTTTGTGCTCTCTGCAGCATCTTCTTTTTTCTCTTTTTTCCTCTGAATTCTGCACATTGCTCTCTTAGTTTTTTATGTTACGTATAAAAGTATAAAATATTCTAAGTTACTTAACTCTGCATTCTCCTTCTACTCTTGCTCTCTACTCCTGCTCTGATGTCACAATAATGCTCTTACTCTCTTTGCCTTTTTTCCCAATGCTTTGCTTACACTTCTAGGTTCTTCTTGATTTCAGTTCTGTCCAAAAAAGTGTTCTATCTAAAAAACTTCTCAACTTAGTATCTGTCAGCTGAATTCTTCTCAGCTCAGTTCTTCTCAGTTCAGTTTGGACACTTCTCTTTATCCTCAGCACTTAAACTTCTTTCAGAATACATGATCACATGTTAAAAAGTTCATCACAAGTTCACACAAAAAAGTCACATCACAAATTGAACTAGAAGTTTACAACAGAAAGGAGGCAGCAACACCTGCCCCAAATAGGGAGTAACTGGGACCCAGGGGGACCGTGAAACTCACTCTTGGCCAGGGTCACAGGTTCCTTCCAGTCTGTGCCTGAGCACTGAGCAGATCTTGAGCCTCAGCTCTGCACCCAATCCCACAAAAGCCAGAGGAGGTTGGACTCCCAGGAGCTCTCACCTGCCCAGGATTTTAGGTAAGGAGGCAGCAACACTCACCCCAAACAGGGAGTAACTGAGATCCACAGGAACTCAGGAACTCACTCCTTGCCATGGGCACAGGTTCCTTCCAGTCTGTGCCTGAGCACTGAGCAGATCTTGAGCCTCAACTCTGCATGAATCACACAAAATCCAGAGGGTGCTGGACTCCCAGAGGCTTTAACATGCTCAGGAACATAGGATCATAGGATCACCAGATCTCAGGAGATTGGTCACACTAGGATTTCAGGATCCCAGAGGCAGCCTGATTCCCAAAAGCTCTTACACCCAGAATTTTATAATCACAGAATCACAGAGACAGCTGGACTCTGAGGACTTCTGACAGAGATAAGATAACAGGAAGACAGACTCTAGTCAGAGATAGTGAGTTCAGGTAACACTGAAGATAACCAGATGGTGAAAGGCAATTGCAAGAACATAAGCATCAGCAACCAAGGCTACTTGACATCATCAGAACCTAGTTTTCCCACCATAGCAAGTCCCAAATACCACATCACACCAGAAAAGCAAAATTCAGATTTAAAATCATTTCTCATGATGATGATAGAGGACTTTAAAAAGAACATAAATAACACACTCTAAGAAATAGAGGAGAACACAGGTAAACAAGTAGAAGCCCTTAAAGAAGAAACACAAAAGTCCCTTAAAGAAATACAAGAAAACAACCAAACAGGTGAAGGAATTAAACAAAACCATCAAAGACACAAAAATGGAAGTAGAAACAATAAAGAAATCACAAATCTACCCTGGAGATAGAAAACCTAGGAAAGATACCAGGAGTCATAGGTACAAGCATCACCAACAGAATACATGAGAGTGAAAAGAAAATCTCAAGTGCAGAAGATGCCATGGAAAACACTGACACAACAGTCAAAGAAAATGCAAAATGCAAAAAGCCCCTAACCCAAAATATCCAGAAACTGCAGGACACAATGAGAAGACCAAACCTAAGAATAATAAGTGTAGAAGAGAGTGAAGATTCCCAACATTAAGGACCAATAAATATCTTCAACCAAAGTATAGAAGAAAACTTCTCTAACCTAAAGGAAGAGATGCCCTTAAACATACAAGAAGCCTAGAGAACTCTAAATGGATTAGACCAGAAAAGAAATAGCTCCTGTCACATAATAATCAAAACACCAAATGCACAAACAAGGACAGAATATTAAAAGCAGTAAGAGGAAAAGGTCAAGTAACATATAAAGTCAGACCTATCAGAATTATGCCAGATTTCTCACAAGAAACTGTAAAAGCCAGAAGATCCTAAACAGTTGTCATACAAACCCTAAGAGAACACAAAACCCAGGCTGGGCTACTATACCTAGCAAAACTCTCAATTACTATAGATTTAGAAACCAAGATACTCCATGACAAAACCAAATATACACAATATTTTCCCACAAATCCAGCACTACAAAGAATAATAGAGGGAAAATTCCAATTCAAGTAGGGAAATTATAACCTAGAGAGAGCTAGAAAGTAATCTTGTTTCAACAAATCCAAAAGAAGATTGCCACATGTACATAACTCCACCGCTAACAACAAAAATAACAGGAAGCAACAATCACCTTTTCTTAATATCTCTTAACATCAATAAACTCAATTCACCAATAAAAAGACATAGACTAATGGACTGTATATCTAAAGAGAACCCAGCATTTTGATGCATACAGGAAATGCACCTCAGTGACAAAGACAGACACTACCTTAGAGTAAAAGGCTGGAAAATAATTTTCCAAGCAAATGTTTCTAAGAAACAAGTTGGAGTAGCCATTCTAATATCGAATGAAATTGACTTTCAACTTAAAGCTATCAAAAAAGATAAGGAAGGACACGTCATACTCCACAAAGAAAAAGTCAACCAAAATGAACTCTCAATTCTGAACATCTATGCTCCAAATACAAGTGCACCCACTTTCATAAAAGAAACCTTACTAAAACTCAAAGCACACATTGCACCTCACAACATAATGGTGAGAGACTTCAACAACCCACTCCTAGCAATCATGGAAACAGAAACTAAAAAGAGATAAAAGAAGTTATGAACCAAATGGATATAACAGATATCTATGGAGCACTTCATCCCCAAACAAAAGAATATACCTTCTTCTCATCACCTCATGGAACCTTTTCCAAAATTGAGCATATAATTTGTCACAAAACAGGCCTGAACAGATACAAGAAAATTGAAATAATCCCATGCATCCTGTCAGATCACCATGTACTAAGACTGGTCTTCAATAATGACAAAAACAATGGAAAGTCCACACACATGTAGAAATGGAACAACACTCTACTCAATGATAAGTTGGTCAGGGAAGAAATAAAGAATTGACAATAGGTCATAAATCATTTTCTCCCTCCCTCCCTCCTTCATGCTTACCTTTTCTTTTTCTACACTATTTCCTTTCCTTCCCCCTACCCACTAAGTCATGAAAAAATTCTATGAACTAAAAACAAAGCCCCAGACTGAAAGGACTGAACCTTCTTAATTGACATGGAGAAGAGAATTAGTATACTGTGTATCAGTATAATTAGTATCAGCAGCAGAGGCTCCAGACCATTGTATGATTCTGATGGCCAGCATGCATGGTAGAAGCATTTTGCACACTGTTTTCCTGTCTTGCATTTACAAATAAGGTTTATGGGAGTAGCATGGAAAATGGTTGTTGTTTTTCCCTTTTTCTTTTTTAATAGCTTTAGTTTAAAATCTGATCGCCTTAACTACTATAAACATAGACTATTTTTTGTGCTTAAGATACTGAATGGAGAACTCCATTGTTTGTTGCTGGACTGTTTTGGAAATATTTGGTCAAATGTATATTAATTTGGCTGTAATGGTCTTTAAATCAAGCAACCAAGCAAGCAAGCAAGCAAGCAAGTAAGCAAGCAAGCAAGGGGAAAAAAACCTGTGAAAATGGCCTTGGAGCATTATCTTTAGTTACTTGAAGATTTTCTAATTTTTTTTAAAATACAGTTCATACTAAAATAGTCTTTTTTAATATAAGGAAGACAACAAATGTCTGAAAGAATGAAAAAAAAGAGAAAAAGGGAAATAAAGAAAGGAATTAGAGACTGTTTAGAATTTAATGAGAGTGAAGACACATCATATCAAAACTTGTGGGACACAATGAAAGCAGTGCTACAAGGTAAACCCATAACTGGAAGTGCCTACAAAAGGAAGCTGGAGAGACATACACTAACAGCTTGACAACACACCTGAAAGCTCTAGAACAAAAAGAAGCAAAGACACCAATGAAAAGGAGATGGTAGAAAATAATCAAACTCAGGGCTGAAATCAACTAAGTAGAAACAAAAAGAACTATATAAAGAATCAATAAAACCTGGAGCTGGTTCTTTGAGAAAATCAACAAGATAGATAAACCCTTATCCAGACTAATCAGAGGGCAAAGAGATGGTATCCAAATTAATAAAATCAGAACTGAAAAGGGAGACATAGGAAACCACAGCAGAAACCAAGGAAATCCAAAAAATCATCAGCTCCTACTTCAAAAGCCTATACTCAACAAAATTGGAAAACTTGGATGAAATGGACAATTTTCTAGACAGACACCAGTTACCAAAGTTAAATCAGGACCAGATAAACCATCTAAACTGTCCCATAACTCAAAAAGAAATATAAGCATTCATTAAAAGTCTCCCCACCAAAAAAAAAAAGCCTAGGATAGAATGGTTTCAGTGCACAGTTCTATCAGACCTTCTGTGAAGACCTAATATCAATACTCTTTAAAGGATTCCACAAAATAGAATCAGAAGGAACATTACCCAATTCATTCCATGAAGCTACAATTATGCTCATACCTAAATCACACAAAGACACAACAAAAAAAAGAGAACTGTAGACCAATTTTCCTTATGAATATTGATACAAAATACTCAATGAAATTCTTGCAAACCGAATCCAAGAACCCATCAAAGCAATCATCCATTATGACCAAGTAGGCTTCTTCCCAGTAATGCAGGGATGGCTCAATATTCGAAAATCCATCAATATAATTCACTATATAGAGAAACTCAAAGAAAAAAAAACCACATGATCATCTCACTAGATGCTGAGAAAATATTTGACAAAATTCAACACTCCTTCATAGTAAAAGACTTGGAAAGATCGGGAATCTAAGGCTCATACCTAAACACAGTATAAGTAATACACAGCAAACCAGTAGCCAACATCAAACTAAATGGAGAGAATTTTGAAGAAATCCTACTCAAGTCAGGGAGTAGACAAGGCTGCCCACTCTCTCCCTACTTATTCAACATAACACTCGAAGACTTACCCAGAGCATATAGACAACAAAGAAGAGCTCAAAGAGATAAAAACTGAAAAGGAAGGGGTCAAAATTTCATTATTTACAGATGATGTGATAGTATACTGAAGTGACCCCAAAACTTCCATGAGAGAACTCCTAAACCTGATAAACAACTTCAGCAAAGTTGCTGAATATAAAAGTAACTGAAACAAATAAACAAATCAGTGTTCTTCTTGTATTCAAAGGATAAACAGGCTGAGAAAGAAATTAGGGAAACGATGCCCTTCACAATGGTCACAATTAATATAAAATACCTTGGTGTCAATCTAACCAAGCAAGTAAAAGAGCTGTATGACAAGAACTTCAAGTCTCTGAAGAAAGATATTAAAGCAGACCTCAGAAGATGGAAAGATCTCCCATGCTCATGGATTTGCAGGATTAATATAGTAAAAATGGCCATCTTGCTGAAAGCAATTTACAGATTCAATGCAATCCCCATCAAAATTCCAACACAATTCTTCAGTGAGGTAGGAAGAGCAATTTGAATGTTCATTTGGAATAACAAAAATCCCAAGTTAGCAAAAACTTATTCTCAACAATAAAAGAACTTCTGGGGGAATCACCATCCCAGATCTCAAGCTGTACCACAGAGCAATAGTGATAAAAACTGTATGGTATTGGTACAGAGACAGGCAGCAAGATCAATGGAATAGAATTGAAGACCCAGAAATGAACCCACGTACCTATAGTCACTTGATCTTTGACAAAGGAGCTAAAACCATACAGTGGAGAATGACAGTATTTTCAACAAATGGTGCTGGTTTAATTGAAGGTCAGCATGCAGAAGATGCAAATTGATCCATATTTATTTCCTTGTATAAAGCTGAAATCCAAGTGGTTCAAGGACCTCCAGACACCAGTAAAGGGAAATCACCACAGTTCAGAGCTTCATGCAGTCGTCATGCTCATGCATTTGTTTGGAAATGTGTGATTATTCATTGAATTATCAGCTATAAACAGTGGGATGGCTTAACTGTCAGAGACTTGGAAACAGAACAATTAGAATATTGTTGAGAAAGACATAAAAGAAAAAAGTACGTGGATAGATCTCTCACAATGGTCAAAGGCTGTAAAGATATTTATGTCCCATGTAAATACTGATCAAAAGGTAAGTTCAGCTGAGCAAACATTCAATAATCAAGTAGTTAGGGTGTTCTATTCTGTGTGAAGTCAGCCATGTCCCCAGCTATATCTGTCATTTCCCAATGGGCCTGTGAACATAGTAGCCATGGTGGATGCAATGGGGTTTATTCATGGATACAACAGTAGAGTCATCCTCTCACCAAGCCTGACATGGCCACATCTGCTGGTGAGTTCCAAATCTACCAGCAGTAGAGACTAACACTGAGCCCTAGATATGGAACTATATCCTGGGATGACCAGCCAGTGACTTGGTGGCAGGTTGACTCCATTGCATCATTTCTCTTGGGCAAAGGACAAAGCTTTCTTCTTCCTCGAATAGATACGTAATCTGATTATAATTTTAACTTTCATGCACATATTGTTTGTGCCAAATCCACTATCCATGGACATACCGAGTGCCTCATTCACTGTGGCTGTCTTTGTCACTACCTCGCCAGCAAGAACGGACTCAGACAACAGGATTCTTCTACAGCAAGCTTTATTGCAGCCGAAGGGAAGACCTCGATAGGAAAGGGAGACGTCCTTAAATACCTATTAGGTCGGCGTGTCTGCGTGTACCTCTGTAATTGGCTAGCAGAGCTCAGGAGATATGACATCTCGTCTCGGGATGCGTCACATGTAGGCTGGTTCAAGGGACTCTGAGCATGCTCTGAGCACTTGTTTACTAGTTAAGCGGGATGAGTCTGGGCTATTGTCGGCACCATCTTCCAATGGCGGTGGTGAAATAGTGCACAATGACGTTGGCACACCACACGCAATGACGTTGGCGCACCACAATTCACCACAACGGCATTCCACACAGTATTGCTTCTGACCAAGGAACTCATTTCACAGCAAAGATGTGAAACAGTGGGCCAATGATCATAAATTATAATGATACTAATTACCATTAATACCATGTTCCTTGTTACCCTAAAGGTGCTGAACTGATAGAAAAATAGAATGACCTTTAGAAGGCCCCTTTACACAGCCAATTATGGAACAGCCACCTGAAGAGCTGGTCAGGATCCTAGGCTGTATGTATTTTGAATCAGCTTCCAGTATTTGGTACAGTTTCGCTCATAGACAAGATTCATGGTTTAAGAAATCAAGGTTGTTGGATAACTGTGTGAAGGTTGCAGTCCCCCAAATCTGAGTGGAACTCAGCTCAAAATGGAGGACTCCCTTTATTAGAAGGGCTTCAATTTCTATGCCTTGATTTTTCTAGACAATGTCCCTGAACATAGGTGGTCATCCTTTGTAGAAGGAGCTAAGGTGAGTGTAGAGGTAGAGGAAGAGGGGGAGGGAAGGAGGAAGAGGAAAAGGAAGAGGAGGAGCTATGGAGGATAGAGATGTAGGAACCATGGAGAACCATGAGGGTATGAAGAACAGTCATGGGTAACAACTTTTATTTAGGTTAGCTAATTGGGAAACAACTCTCTTTTATGGGCAAATTGTTATTGAGAATTACTAAAGTCTTTGATTACTCTTTAAGCATTAGAGTCTCATTTTCTAACCGGGCCCACATGGATGGTCGAATAGAATGGGCACTGCCCAGTCTTGCAGAGACAGCATGGAAGATTGGCAGAGACATCTCCCACGCTGGCGTCTCGTGGGTAACAGGGCTGGTGTCTTGTGGGTGACAGGGCTGGTGTCTCTGGCTGGCCATTTCTATCTGCAGTGTGAACGTGGCCTCTGGCCATGGAACAGGGTGGCTGAGCTAGGCAGAGCTGCTGCAGCCTAGACAGTCAGCCTGACCAGTGGCCACTTTTTAAATATTCACTTCAACAGACCTTATCAAAAGAATGTCCCTGTGTGGAGCTACTTAAACTCAGCACACAAGTTCCATTCTGTCTTCCCTGCCTACATGATATATACTATATATACTATTACGACCAATTAATCCTTTCCATCTATACCTGTTAAAACCCTCATATACCTTATTTCTGGAACAATAAAGTAGAGTTGACTCGCTGTGCTGGTCTCTGGAAATAATTTTAAAATACTCACAGTCATCTCAAGCCAGATTGCCATGGCTGCTCCCTTTGTCCTCACTGTTTGGTGGCTAACAACCACACAAGAATAAAGAAGACCCTCATCAAAGCTACCACCCTTAGTGGCCCAGTAGGGAAAAATTGCTTCCTATTCCTCTGATCTTAAGTTCTGTTGGCCTGCAAATATTAGTTATAGAGAGGTGAGCTCTCCTTCCAAGAATTACAGCAAACCTTCAGTCTTCACAATGGTCAATTTAGGCATCTAAGGCCCTTAACCCAACAAGATAAGAAAGTAATAACAATGTTAGAAAGGCTGATTAATCACCATGGGGAAGTTAAATTGCTTCTCCAAATGAAATTACAAAGGCTTATGTCTATATTGCAGAATCTCTTGTGGTGGTTCTCAACCTTCCTGATGCTGGAACACTTGAATACATTTTCTCATATTATGGAGACACCCAAAGCATAAAATGAATTATATTGCTGCTTTCTAATTGTAGTATCTCAATTGTGATGAACTGTAATACTAATATTTGATTTGCAGTTGGTCTTAGGCAGCACTTGAGAAAAGGTTCTTGGATTCCCACAGGGGTTGTGACCCACATGTTGAGAACTAATGTTTTATGGTATCTCTTGATGATGCAATGTCTTATAATTAAAAGCAATGGGAACCTATAATAGCCTTACCCAGACAGGATGACAAAGGGCACAGACCCAGCAGAAATGAAGGTATGAATCACTCCTCCAGGAAAAGTTCCAGATCTGCTGAGGTTATTGCCAAGGTTGGGGAAAATACAGCATGGGTAGTAGGGGAAGGTCATTATAAATATAAACAAAGGCCACATGACTAATTGCAGAAATGAGAATTATAAGTGATGTGAGTGTTCCTGTCATATTTTGTTAATGTTGTATTTCTACAGACAGTTGTGTTTTCTTTTCTCAATTTCAGAAAATTAATTAAGAGAATATCAATGGTTATCACACTTGAAGTTGCTACACTGAAAAATGTTCCCCTGATGCATTATAACATTTCTATGTGTCTGTGCTTGTACAAGGAGTAGTTCAATCATTTTAGGCATAATTATGACCTGGTCCACTACATAATGGTTTTCCTTTTTGCTGAAATTGTAACATTTAAACATTATTATGACTTTTTTTTTCATTTGGAAATTAAGAATGACATAAGAAGATATGATTATGTGTGAAGTTGACATGGGGTAGAGTTGAGATTGCTGTCTTGATTGTTAACTCTATTACATCTGGAATTAACTAAAACCCCAAAAGTGACTTTAATCTGAGTCTTGATAGTGGAAGACACATCTTTAATCCAGATGTTTGAGCTGCAAACCCCAGCTCTAATCTGAGCCATGACTTGTACTGCAAGCCTCTATAATAACATGGAAGGAGAAGGCTGTAGGAGTAGCTAAGGAGAGAGGAACAAAAAAGAAGAGGAGGGGAAGAAAGAGGAGGAGCTAAGGGTGAGACAGAGAATGAGAGAGGGGGAAATGGAGGCTGATGTTCGCTTGTCGGTAGCAGTCAAAGGTAGTTGGTATATCTAGGTTGGGTATTGGGTTACACCTTTGATTGTAAGGGCATCTTGTTATTGATAATTACCAAATATATAAGACTTTGGATAATCTAAGCGTTAGAGTCTCATCTGTATCGAGCCCATGTGGTTGAGGGGATGGTCCAGGAAATGCCATGCCTTGAGGAGACAGTGTGGAAGAATGCAGAGCCACCTCCCACACTGGTGTCTCATAGGTGGCAGGGCTGGTATTTCTGCCTGGTCGGGTCTTGCTGACTATGCAACATGGCAGCTGAGCTAGACAGAGACACCACAGCTTAGCCAGTTGGCTTAACCTGTGACCGCTTTTTAAAAATAATTACTACAACAGAAGGCATTCACTCTTTAGCTGCTTGCTCTCACCTTGATAGCAAGTCCATTCCTTCACTGACATTAGGAAGGGCCACCTTGCTTGGAATTCCAGCTTGTTTTAAACTTCTAAGTTGAGACATCAAGCCTTGTGGACTGAGCAACTACTGGATCCTTGCACTTTGCCTTTATAGCTAGTTATTGTTGAATTAGCTAGACCATCAGAGCCTCTAAGTCATTCTAAACAACACCCTTTAAATAAAGAGAAATTTATTCTATCAGTTTGGTAGTCTATAGAACTCTGACTAATATACTCGACAAGCACTGAATACTTTTAGAGCAGTTTGGGTCTCACAACCATCTCAGCTCACATGCAAATTCAAAATGGCCACCTTCCCTTAACCTTTTGTTCAGGTGATGCTTTGATGCTGGGCTGTTACAGCTATTGGAAAAGACAGTCAATAGCAAAAAAGTATCACAGTTGTAACACAAAAAATACAATTATATGAGGACCTCAGGTAGAGAAATTCAAGATTAACTGAGGAATGGAAAACCACATGTCTTAGCATCTGTAGGCCAAGACCTGGCACCCCTACTCACATGAAGATTAGGTGACAGGAGATTCTTTTAATCCTTGATTTTATAGCACTAGTCTGAAGACCTGTACGGTTTCTTGTCCCACACACTGACTCACTGATTCACTGTCAGGCTCAGAAATCAGATTCTTTCTAGAGATCTTCACAAGAATAAAGCACTGGAAGAAACAATCAGTCACATCAAAAAATATTTTGCTTAGTATATCAGGAGACAAATTCACATTACCTAAATAGTTATTCCACTTTCATATTGTACAAATACTGGCCAATGATATTTGTTCTCTCTCTCTCTCTCTCTCTCTCTCTCTCTCTCTCTCTCTCTCTCT
>JANHMN010000023.1:41816003-41869638 GCA_030674055.1 Rhabdomys pumilio | reverse complement strand
ATTTTTTAAAATTAAAACTACTTTTGCCCATTCATTTAGATATGAAACCATATTCCAGTCACTGTTCATCTTAGTAAATCTCTTGTTAGTCTGATATGGTGTTTCATGCCTATAATCTCAACACTTGAAGAATTGTTATGAATTTTTACCAATCAGGATTACCAGAATAAGACAGACCCCCATCTCAAAAAATGAAGGAGGAAGATGGATGTCAAAAGAAGAAAAAGCAAGTCTCATGGACATTAAATTTGAGAGTAGTAAGCTACCTACCTATTTAAGGAAGTGACACTGTCTTGGTTCCTCATGGGAAGACTTATCTGCTTAGTTATTTAATCAATGAAATTATGACTGTTTGTTCAATATCTTTTGACTTTTAGAATTTGATCTGCTTAGTGGCTGCTGAAATCACATTAATGTGGAAGCTGAAAGGTGACTCCCAGACTTTGGTTGGCTCCCTCTCTACTCTTGGTTAGTACAGGTTTTCTTTCAACTGATGCGTTGGTTCATTAGTGGAAATGAATGCTGTCACAGTACTGTTTCTCAGTGCTTTGCAGCAGTTGTTAATGTCAACTTCCCTACAGAAACGCCACAGGAACACTAATTTACTGGATTTTGTTGTTGCTTTCTGTTGCTTTACCTTTCCTTCCATATCTTGCTGTCATGCTTCCTAATGCCTAAGCAGACTATATCATCAGAGCGCAGAGGACAGTCAGAAATCCAGCCCAGCCAGCAGACCAATACCTCATACCTGACGTCTCACTTGGCCGCAGACCGCCATGGGGGTTCAGTACAAGTACCTACTGTCTTCCCTGGCCTTCTTAGCCTGGATAGTAGAATGTTGGCTTGCTCTTGCAGTATATAGTCCTGGCTGGCCTTGTACTTATTATGAAGACAAGACTATCTTTGACCTCCTAATCTTCCCGAATCCACATCTTGCATAATGCAATTACAGACATATGCTACCACACTTGGCCAAGCATATGCTTTCTAGTACAAAAGATGTTTATGTGTTTTCTTTGTTTGTTTTGTTGGCTTTTTTGTTTTTTGTTTAGCAGACAGGATCTCACTATGTAGTTCTGGTTGTCCTGATCTCACTGTGTAGACCAGATTGTCCTGGAACACACAGAGATCGGCTTGTCCACCACATCTGCCTCCTGAGTGCTAAGATTAAAGGCATTCACCACTAAACCTGCCTTGGTTTTTCTCTTTTTCCCCCAATGCAGGATCTCTCTGTGTGTTCCACACTAGCCTTCAGGTTGCAGTCATCTGACCTCAGCCTTGAGCACTGGGATTGCTGAGGTGCACTACTGATGTCTGCATTATTTCACTCTGCAGAGGTGTTTGGTGAAGTCATGATGTATTTAACCTGTATACTCTGTAACATCATCTCTCTTTGAGGGCAAATTGCCAAGGTGAAGAACATTTGTCTTATTTAAGTTTGAACATTCTGGTTCCAGCCAACTCAATGAGCAGAACACCCTGGTTCCCATCTTTTGAGTATTTTCACAGATCTTCTGCTTGTACAGGCCTAAGTTCCAGAAGACAAAACACAAAAGTGTTCTTCCAAAAGATTACTTTGAAGTTGTTCAAATTAAACTATATTGGCAAGTTTTAGACATCTTAGACATCTCTATAACCAAATAAAGGCAGTGTGACTTAAAAATTAACTTCCGTGGATGCTGGAGAGTTGGCTCAGTGGTTAAGTGCAGTGGCTCAAACGACCCATGTTCAATTATCAGCACCCACATGTCAAATCAGAACTCTGTCTATCTCCAGTTTCAGGGCATCTAAAACATCATATACACATACAAGCATGTAGAACACCAACATACATAAAATCATTTTTTAAAAAGAGCAGCTGAAGCATTAATCACTTTAGTATATTACTTTTTAAAGATTTATTTATTTTATTTTTATATGAGTACACTGTAACTGTCTTCAGACACACCAGAAGAAGATATCAGATCCCATAACAGATGGTAGTGAGCCACCATTTGGTTGCTGGGAATTGAACTCAGAACATCTGGAAGAGCAGTCAGTGCTCCTAAGCAATGGGACATTTCTCCAGCCCCCTCAGTAACATTTTGAAAAATAGGAATTATTCAAATTTGTGATAATTCTACAAGGGATATTAGCAATAGTATGTGTGTATATGTGTGTATGAATATATGTCTGTATGTATACATATATATTGAATATGTGTCTATATATTCATTCATATATATGAATATATGAATATATATACATACATTCATATATATATGAATAGTACATTTTCTTGGTTTTCCTCATAGATGGTTTTACATGGTTTTACATAGCCTAAAAAATGATGTGACTAAAGCTAATATGGTTACAGCAAAATAAATTCAGGACCTCTAGAAGAGCAGTTAGCACTCTTAACTGCTGAGTGATGGCTCAGTCCAGTCCCTACAAGCAAATATTTTAAGATGGCTGCTTTCATAGGGTGAGCCAGTTACCAATGTTAACAGTAGTGTATGCTAAAAAATGCCACTGGAATTGTAGCAGAACTGAGGCAGTCTACAGAATATGGTTCTCAATCAAGTTAACCTTCTCTGACTTTTTTATTTGCTGGGCTTCCTCCAAGTTCTATTTTGAAAATTTGAGCAGAAAGAACAGCAGCAGCAGTTGAGTGGAGTCAAACAGAACCTAGTGTACTATAAAGGGAAGAGCTGGAGACAAGACCATGCTTCTCTCTTTTGAGGAGTGCAGAAGATCATCTGTGGATCCCAGATACTGGAACAAGAAGCTGTAATTTTGAAGTTACTTGGATACCCCAAGATTTTTAGGTTCCAGAACTATGGGATATCTTCTCAGGAAAACTACTTTCAGGAAATAAAATCAGTCAAAGAGAAAGAGCTTGAAGTTGAAAGGCAACATGCTGCTCCCTTTGAAGGTGCATGCCTTTAATTTCAGAACCCAACAGACAAGTCGGGAAGATCATAACGCTGAGCTGACCCAGCTCAGCTATCTAATGAATTTTAGGCTAGGTTAAGCTAAATTAAATCCTGTCTTACATTCACCTCAAATATTTTCATTGTAATTGGTTAGAAAAGGTGTCATATGAGCACATACATCTGTACATATCCCTTTCTACTTAATGGTTTAATTGTTAATTAAATGCATTGGAAAACAAGAAGAATTAATAATAAAATATTAAAATTAATATATGTGGGGGAATTTAAGTTTACTTTACTTTTTGAGTTTTCTCTTTTGCATCTATATTTCATCATTTTCTGTATCAAACGTGGATTCCTTGTGCAGCTTAATCAAAAGCCCAAGCTATGACAGATAGTCTACACAACAGGTGTGGCTGGTAATGCGTTATTTCATTCTAATGCCTGGGGATTTTAAAAAAGATATTAAATAAACATTTGTAGCCCAGCTGCCGAGGCCACACAGGGATCGAGAGATTCTCTAGTAGGAGAAGGCCAAAAAAATATCCAGTGCTGGAGATAAATCACACAATGTCCAGGATGAGATTGTGTTTTCTCTTTAAGCAGCAGCAGAGACTGATTCTGAGTGAGATGCTGACTTTGCTCATTGCAAGAAGAGCTTAGTAGGGTGAAAGCAGAGCTTGAACGCTGGAGTTAGAGCATCTGGATATCAGAAATCAGAAGTCTCTAGAGCAGATTCCAGCCTAGATGTCAGTTGTGTGAAGAACAGAGAGAGGAGGAGTCAGTTACTCCCTGTTTGGGGTGGGGGTTTTTGTCTGCTTACCTAAGATACTGCCATGTTTAGAGTTCCTGGGAGCCCCACTTCCTCGGGGTTCTGTGAGATTTGGGACAGCACTACAGCCCAGGATCTGCACAGTGTTCAGGCCCAGACTGGAAGTAATCTATTTTTTATTTTTCAATCTAAAGAAGATGCTAAGTGAATATATCCAGTAGTGTACTCAATACCAATGAAGGAGGTTGCCTTCATAAAGGACCTCAAACATGCACTCAGAGAGAGAGAAAGGACTCAAGGAAGCAGTTGCTTGTCAAGAGTCATATATTTGGGCGTGAGGCGCCTTTTTATAATATGCTTTACAAAGGGAGGAGGTAAGAGAGACCAGGTGGTGGGAAAGTACAGAATCTTTTCGGCCTGTGCCTTGAAACAATTGGTGATTTAATTCCTTTTCTCAAAAGACATGGTACACTGCTTTGAATCTACCTGCAGCTGCCAGGCAAGATTTTGTGGTTGCCAAGCTACAGGGGACGTTGTGCAGGTGGGGAGAGGTTGTAGGTGGGGAGAGATAGGGGGTGAGGGTGAGGAACGAGGGTCCTGGCTTCTGACATAAATATATATATATACATTGGTAAAATGAGTATAAATGGAGTAACCTACTAACAGCTATTGATACTCATACTGAACACTATAGTGTAATAAACACAAATATAGTGCTTGAAATGAAATACTCTTTGTGAAGTGTTGCCCAATCAATCCCATAGATCCCCAGTAAGATACTGACATTGACCTTGGTTACCATCGAGAAGTTGACAGTAAGCCCCTATTACTGAAGTTAATATATGTGTGATTCACAGAAATGGAGAACTGAACATGATAATGGCCTTCCATCTGTATTGAGTACACTACTGGGTATATTCATTTAGCATCTTTTTTAGATTAAAATATAAAAAATAGGTTACTTACAGTCTGGGCCCAAACACTGCAGATCCTGGGCGGTAGCGCTGCCCCTAATCTCACAGAACCCCAAGGAAGTGGGGCTCCCAAGAACTCTAAACCTGGCAGTATCTTAGATAAGCAGACAGCAACCCCCGCCCCAAACAGGGAGTAACTGGGACCCACTAGGACCCAGGAAGTCACTCCTGGCCAGGGCTACTGGTAGTTTCCTATCTGCACCTGAGCACTAAGCAGATTTTGGACCCCAGCTTTTACCCCAGTAGTAACACCCACCCCACACAGTTCTGATAAAACCAAGATAATAGAAAAAAACAGGCTCAGTCAGAGACAGGGCAAGTAGCACTAAAGAGATCCAGATGGCAAAATCAAGTGCAAGAATATAAGCAACAGCAACTCAGGGTACTTGGCATCATTAGAACCTAGTTCTCTCACACAAGAAAGTCCTGAATTCCCCATATTACTAGGAAAGCAAGATTCAGATTATAAATTTCTCCTAATGATAATGATAGAGGATAAATAACACTCAAAGAATTTCAGGAGAACACAAGTAAACAGTTAGAAGCCCTTAATGTGGAAAAACAAAAATCTCTTTAAGAATTACAAAGAGAACAAAACCAAACAGGTGAAGGAATTGAACAAAACCATCCAGGATATAAAAATTGAAGTAGAGACAATAAAGAAATCACAAAGGGAGACTACCCTGAAGATAGAAAACCTGGAAAGAAAATCAAGAGTCATAGATGCAAGCATCACCAACAGAATACAAGAGATAGAAGAGAGAATCTCAGGTGCAGAAGATACCATAGAAAATATTGACACAACTGTCAAAGAAAACACAAAATGCAAAAAGTTCTTAACACAAATATCCAAAAAATCCAGTACACAATGAGCAGACCAAACCTAAGAATAATATGTATAGAAGAGAGTGAAGATTCCCAAATTAAAGGGCCAATAAATATCTTCAACAAAATTATAGAAGAAAACTTTCCTAATCTAAAGAACAAGATGCCCATAAATATACAAGAATCCTATAGAATGCCAAATAGACTAGACCAGAAAAGAAATACCTCCTGTCACATAATAATCAAAACACCAAGTGCACAAAACAAAGAAAGAATATTAAATGCAGTAAGGGAAAAAGGCCAAGTAACATATAAAGACAGACTTATCAGAATTACAACAGACTTCTCACCAGATACTATAAAAGCTAGAAGATGCAGGAGAGATATTATACAGACCCTAAAAGAACACAAATGCCAGCCCAGGCTACTATACCCAGCAAAACTCAATTACCATAGATGGAGAAACCAAGATATTCCACGACAAAACCAAATTTACACAATATCTTTCCATAAACCCAGCATTACAGAGGATAATTGCAGGAAAGCTCCAATACAAGGAGGGAAATTATACCCTAGAAAGAGCAAGAAAGTAATCCTCTTCCAACAAATCCAAAAGAAGATAGCCACACAAAGATAATTTCACCTCTAATAACAAAAATAACAGGAAGCAACAATCACTGTTCCTTAATATCTCTTAACATCTGTGGACTCAATTCCCCAACTAAAAGACATAGGGAAATATACTGGATACATAGATAGGACCCATCATTTTGCTGCATACAGGAAACCCGACTCAGTGACAAAGACAGACTCTATCTTAGAGTAAAAGGCTGGAAAACATTTTTTTAAGCAAATGGCCCTAAGAAACAAGCTGGAGTAGCCATTCTAAAATCTTCAGCCCGAGAACACAAAGGGAGGGACTCATGGGTCCACCTGTATAGGTAGTTGAGGGTGGCCTTGCCAGGCATCAGTAGAAGTGGACAGCCTTGGTACCTGAATGTTTGGATTCCCTAGTGTTGAGGAATTTCAAGGGCAGGGAGGTGAAAATGAGAGGATGGTGAGGGCACACCCTCATAGTAACTGAAGAAGGAGGGATGGGGTAAGGGGTTAGGCATTAGTGGAAGTGGACAACCTTGCTGCCTGAAAGTTTGGATTCCCTAGTGTTGGGGAATTTGAGAGCAGAGAGGTGAAAAACAGAGGATGATAGAAGCACACCCTCATACAAACTCCAAGAATTGTATGGATTAGACATGGCAGAGGCAGGCTGCCAGAAGGCTAGATTCCAGAATTCAAACAAAAATTATTTTGATACTAAAATTTGTTTTGAGAATTGTATATTTCAGACTACACAGCCTCGGTGTATCTACTCATCAAGTAAGCTGAGCAGACCTGCTTGAACCTCTGATGTCCTGGAATTTCAGCTGGATGAAGTGAATACACAGCATCAGAGGCTTATCAATTTACTCTTCCCACCCCTCCCGCCCCTCTTCTAATATCTCAAAGCCCACAATCATCTTGAAGAAGTTAATTAAGAGTCTGCGCCCTTATTCCCTGGGCTTGGAGATTGAGGTGGTTAATATCGGGCTGTCCTTCTAGGGAAAAGTAGTGGTTTTGTTGCAACAGGGAGGATTAGCTAGGATTTATTGCATAGGCATAACCTACTGGTAAAATTACATGTAATTGTTATTACAATGAAGTTATAATTTTTTAAAGGGTGCAAAATTTACTTTGATTTCATATTTAAGGTTTTCATTGGTATGAGCTTCTTATTGATATAAAAGTGAGATGAATATTGTTACTCTCATAGGCTCTGGGTCTGTATAACACATTTAGGAATACAAGGCTTAGACCCAGTCCTTCTTTAATTTGTTTAACTGATTTGAGATGGTTAGACTGTGAGTTAAAAGCCTATTACAAATTCATGGCTTTGAGTTTATTGTTAGGGTGTTTTGTATATTTTATTTACAAATAGTGGAGAGAAGTTAACAGACAACAGTCCAGATTACCTTACATGGATATTTGGTTTTCAAAATGTCAGAAATCCACAGAATTGACATTACAAACATTTCTGTATTAATGTTCATTTTTATTAGAGACCTGTCTGCTCCTGACAGCTTCCTGTCTTGGATTCTAAGAAGAAATTGAGCATCTTTAGAGTTATTTCTCTTGTGGTGAGACAGCCACTAGATAAGAATTGCCTCTTTCCATCTACAGACAGATTACTGTCCAGAAAAGGACACACTTGCAGAATAGTCAACTGATTATATCTGCCAATACAGAGTAATCAGCCCTTAATAATTCTGCATCACTCAGTCTGTCAGATGATCCTGGGCCAGAAGGCTGAAGATCGGATGCTCCAATGTTTTGTAGTATAGGGACTGTCCATGTGTTCAGTGGTCTCTATAAATTGGCTAAGTTTTAGAAACTATGCTTTGTGCTTCCCATAATTTCAGTTAACTCAGTCATTCTGGATTTCTGATTTCTGATTTTTAATTATAGTCTCATAGCCAATCCTGGCTACTTACTTTGAGAGAAAAGATTTGAGAGGATGGTTTTCAGCTGACATTCATTCTAAAGCCAAGGAAAAAAGCCAGGTTCAGAACTGTTTTAGTTAGGAGAGATGTCAGAGTTTCTGCTTAGTCAACAAACTGGTGGACTGGGTATTAGGTCCATCTTGCACCTTAATGACACAAATTGGTACAGATATTCTCTAATTGTATTTTGAAAGAAAAGTTTCATTTTAACAGGAAGGGTGATATGTAGGAGGAGCTAAGGTGGGAGGAGTATGGAGAGGAAGAAGAGGAGTAAAGGTAGGAGGAGGAGAAAAAGAGGAGGAGCTAGGTGATGAGAGAGAGAAACGGGTTGAACATGGAGGCAGATGTTCTCATATCTCTGCCAGTCAAAGATAGTTGATATATCTAGGTTGGGTATTGGGTTACACTTCTGATTGATATTGAGCACTACCAAACTTATGATTTCTTTGGTTAACATTAAAAAATATTATATAAAATCAAAAAAAAGAAGAGGGCATGGGATAGAGTTTTTCTAGGGAGGGGAAATGGGGAAAGGGAATGGCATCTGAAATGTAAATAAAATATCCAATAAAAATAAATAAATAAATAAATAAATAAATAAATAAATAAATAAAAGAATAATAAAAATAAATTTTACATACACATTAAGGCTAAAAAGGTGCCATCATTCTCAACAGAGTACTTTTTTATTTTATTCTAGACATTCAAGGAAACCATTTAGAACATCAAATAAATTTTTGTGGCCAACAAAATTTCATTCACAAATGTAATAATAAAAACTAATTCTATTTTATTGTATGACATTAAAAATGTTGTCAGAAACCAGGCAGTGGTAACAGACCTTTAATTCCTTCACTCTGGAGACAAAGGTAGGTTCTTCTATTGTGTTTGAGGCCAACCGAATCTACCTACTGAGTGTTCCAGGAAAACTAGGGCTGCACAGAGAAACCTTGACAGAAGAAGAAGAAGAAGAAGAAGAAGAAGAAGAAGAAGAAGAAGGAGGAGGAGGAGGAGGAGGAGGAGGAGGAGGAGGAGGAGGAGGAGGGGGGAAGGGGGGAGGGGGAGGAGGGGGAGGAGGGGGAGGAGGAGGGAGGAGGGGGAGGAGGGGGAGGAAGAGGATGCTTTGGTGGCAGAGCTGTGTCATTTCTGCTCCTGTAAGTACTCCCTCATCCATGCTTCTATAAATAACACCAATAAAACTCATTGGCTCACCAAGTATGATTTTGATGGTATCCATACTTTGATCTGTTGGTGGGCTCCCTATCTGAAGTAAGTAAACACATCTCCCCAAAAACGTTTTGTCACACAATGTGAACTATACCCTTCTGAAACCATAAGGCAAAATAAACCATTCTTGGGACTGGAGAGATGATTCAACAATAGGGAGCTTACCCATGGCAGCTTCTCCTTCCTTCTTTTACCTTCTTCTCTTTGTAGTTCTCCACTTCCCTCAAGCCTAAACCCCAGCTATGTCTCTTAAATCTCACCTATGTCTCTTCTGCCCACCTATTAGCTGTTGAAATCTCTATTTACCAATCAAAAATAACTTCGGAACAAAGTCACATAGTGCCACTTGGGTCTATGTGCAGACTCCAGGTCTAGGGGGCCCGCACTTAGCAATACAATACACAGCAATACCAGACATTAACAACCATGAAGGGCTCTACTTACTGAGTAAGTTGAGCGGTTCTCAACCTATGGGCAAAGACTCCCTTGTGGTTGAATGACCCTTTCAACAGTGGTTGTCTAAGACTATTGGAAAACACAGATATTTACATTAGAATTCATAACTGTACTATATTCACATTTATGATGTAGCAATGAAGATAATCTTGTGGTTGGGGTCACCACTATAGGAGAACCTATATTAAACAGTTAGAGCATTAGGAATATTGAGAATTACTGGCTTTCTCACATATAAATTTAACACATTACTTTTCTGCTTGCTTTGTCACTGAACTTTCATGTACTATGGGTCCACTAGAATTCTGTGCTCATAAGACACTGAAACACTCACCAGTTTTCAAACAAAACAGCAAGAATCATGGCCATGACTATCAGATATGTGAACTGCTCATAGAAATAACTCTTTTGTCCTCCTCTATTTCACTGACAAGTTTAAAGATCATTAAGACATTCAAAAGAATGACAATGGAACCCGAAAAGTGTTACAGATCCTCTGGGTCTAAGGCCTTGTGAGACTACATATGTCACATGCCCAGGAACCCAACCTAGCATCTGACCACAAATGCCAGTAGTGCTGAGGTTGAGATGTCCTATTCCTTGAGTTGTCTCTCTTCTAGTTTTGGTTTTGTGTATATCCAGCTGGTAGTCAGTGCCACCAAATTTTCTACCTGATGAGTGTCTCCTTTTCTTAGGTCTTGTATTTTTAATATAGTTTCAACCTATGATCATATTATATTATTGTCAAGAGAAGTTTTGAAGATGTGATTAAAAATAACAGTGATTTGGCATTGAGATAATCAAAAGGGAGGTCATGAAATTGGACTCAGCCTCATTACGTTCAATTAAAAGCAGAGCATTCTTTATGGCTGGTTACAGATGGAGAGAGGTCAAAAACAATTCAAAGCATGAGACTGACTTAGAGTGCCCTTGATTACTTTGAAGGTGATAAGCTGCAAAGAAGAGCGTGAGAGAAGGATCTTTATGCTGAGTGTGACCTCTGATCAACAGCCAGCAAGAAACCAAGGCCTCTGCCCTATAGCTGCATGAAACACTTCACTCACTGCCCACACCCAGAAACAATTTAGAAGTGGCATCCTCCCCAGCCCTGCCATACTGACACTGGATTTCAGATCACAAGTAGAGAACACAATCATCTGTATGGACTTCTGACCCACAGAACCATGAGATGATACAGGGGTGCTATTTTAAACCCTTCTACTTGTAATTCATTAGCTAAAATTAGCAAACAAATATAACCTATTGAAGTGCCAGCCAGTAACTCCTTAAGTGTTTCTTAATTCAGAACTCTGGAGGTAGATGAACCCAAACATGAAAATGTATGAGTTTGTGTGAGTTATCTGGTGGTAGACAAAAATGACTTGACTTAGAGGATGTGGTTAGCATCCCTTTATGACAGTATTATGAGACATGGGATGCCTCGTATACATACAAAAAACAGAAAGGATTTTTTTTAAAAAATTCTGTCTAATTGTGATCACTGTTAAGATTTTGAAAGATGATTTTCATCCTTTCCTTTTTGCTTTATATTACAAGTTCTGAGAATTCTCCACACTGTATTTTAAACACGTGTGAAAATTCACAAACTATAAAGGATTTTGTTAAGAGGCATACATAACTCTCATATGGAAAGGGGCCTGCATATGAGAAAGATGCAGAAACATGTCAATAAAAAATTGTTCAGAGCTACCTAATGACCATCTAAGTAACAAAACACTACACCAGAAGCCGAGTAAATTTAATCTGAAATTCATATTTCAATAGAGGCATATAAAAATGATGACTCTATCAAACAACAGGGAAATTCACGTACTGTGGGCTGAAGTTACCCTGGCCAAAAACCATTCTGCTTGAATTCAAGAACATTTAGAAAACAGCTGGGATAGTATAGGACAGTACACTCATTCACCATGCCCCATAAATGGTCTGTCTTCAGGCAAGAATGATAATCCTGTAATCCTTGTGGACTGAGGCAGGACCACAAGGGGAAAGAGAAGAAGGTAGAGAGAGGAAAAATGTCATGGAGTAGGAATCTTGAAAACATGGCCATGGGTGCTGGCCAGTTGGAGTCAGAGTAGCCTAGATGAATATGATGAGTCATATTGTGGGATTACTGGCAGGGAAGTAGACATAATAGCATAGAGGTTAGATATCTGCCCAGTTTTAGTGCTGATTAAGGATTATTATAAATATAAAAGTTTTATGCCTTTTATCTGAGAACTGAATGGTCAAAGAAGGTTTAGAAACCCGCAACTGATGATTAAATATTTACTGTGACACACTCTATATTTGAGTCTCATGGCCCTGGTTAGTCAGAAGATCTTATACAACAGTGCATGTTCCCAAGGGTCCACTGCACCAGAAGTCAAGCTCACTTGCTTTCACTCTTCCTCTTCCTCTCCCTCTCCTTCTCTCTCTACCATGTTACCATAGTTCCAGGACATAATATGAGTCCTGCTATTCCATGTGCCCTCATCTGTTCACACCCATTTGTGATGTCCCCTTTACACTGTATGCCTAAGCGTGGCACTGCCATCCTTCCCTCCTCAGGACCTGAAGCAGCAGCCACTATTGCCTTTAATACTTAGGTCTACTTACTCCTCAATAGCAACCTGAGCCTGGTCAGCACACTGCACATCAATACATCTTCACTTTTTGGAGCATAGAGAATGGCTGTGCTCTGCCTAGACTTGAGATCACTGACACCAGACAAAAATACATTCACCTACTACTAATACAGTCCCTTATCTCTGGCATTTTGGCTTCTGGTGATACCCCTCCCCCATGTAAACAGTTGCTCAAAGCCTAAATTGACCTTCTGAAGACTGCTATCTTATTAGCTGAGTGTCCTGCACACTCAGACTTCGAGACCACTTTCAGGTATTAAAAAACAAAACAGTAACAAAAAGTAACAGTTTTTTTCTAGGAGCCTGCAGCTACTGAGAAAGAAAGGCCTCAGGGGCACTGGGAAAGCCAAGCTACCATCTGCCTCAACTGACTGCACCTTTCCCCACTTAAGCCTCCCTATGACACCTAGTTCCCATCAATGTGTGCACAGGTGGAGATTGTGGAGTGAACAGTGTGTGACCACCAGGATATAAGAAGTGGCTGTTTGGACCTCTATTTAAACAGGGTGGTGACAGCTCAATTGTCTTGCCTTCACCACCATCCCTGTGACCAGGCATGAGGGATGTGGGGGAGGATAGGAAGAGCAGGCAAACACATGTACTTCTGGGTGTCTAGTTCTTGGACTCTGGCCTTGTTAGACAGAATTCAGTGTCCAATCAGATTTTTCTGGCCAGCAGGACTGCTTAGTTTGCTGTTAGAATTTTGAGACAACTCCCCTTCACCTCCCAGAGTGTGACCTACAGGGAAGCTGGGGTACCTCTGGAGCCCCCTTCCCTCAGGATGCCTACATGAAAAGAGGAGATCTGAAGCTGTCATTTCTTTTCATGCCTGACGTTGCCTGACAGAAGCTGAGCTTTGGCTGGGCTATTCCTTCACATCCCAAAATTCTAGTCTAAGCTTTGGCCTAAGATGAGGAAAAACTGGCCTGGGGCTTTGGGAACATACAAGAAGCACTTCTGTTAACAATGGAAAATCACAGGAATTCAGCTCAGCTTATGGCCCTCTAGCCTGCCTCAGCTGAGAAGCCCAGGGTACTACTGCCACTGTGAATCACTTGTGTAGTAGCTCTGAGGCTCCAGACACCTCAAAAATTGCCAAATCACAGGATTAGAGGGGGAAATCAGTGGTGCTACTCAACCTAATACATATCCTCACCCACAGAATTTGCTGTTCCCAATATTCTGATGGCCACCACTATCACCCCACACACCCAAATCCACTGCCAGGTTCCTTGAGTCAGCACTCACTTACCATCCTACTCACAATCCACTGCTCTGTGATAAGATACTTTGAGGCAGCTCTGGCTACAACCACTATACAGGATGTTAGCATGCAGGCTAGGACTCCCATGACTCCCATGGCTGGTGTTAGTATCCTGAATCTCTGACATGCTACTCATCCTGAAAGTCTCCAGAACAAGTGCGAGAGCTCCTCTTGGGAAGTCTGTGGGAGGAGAGCAGTGAGTTGATGGTGTGAGCAATGGTGAAGGGGGAGCAATGGGGAAAGCATGTGGCCTCATACCTGTACCTGAACCCTAAGCCATACCATCCACTGTGGTCCCCTCTCCTCTTTCCCTCCCAGGCTTCTGCAGAGCTCCCAGCACTCAAGTGTATTTTCTCTAAGTTTTATTTTGTCCTTCAACCCTAAACTCTGGTAAAATTCGGTGAAATTTTATTATAATGTTTGGGTCTATTTTACATTTAAACCCTCCAATTAGTTTTTCTAAGATGCTTTTGCAATACTTAAGCAGGCCTTGAAAGACTACTGAAAAGATGCTTCATTGTATTCTTTTTGAAAAGGCCTTGCCTTTTGTTAGCCCACAGGAGTAGTCTTCCTGCCAAGAATAAACAAGTCCTAACTCTGCAGACAACTACAGAACTAGGTAGGAATCTATTACTGAACTGCACCATTAGCGTCACTAAAACTATGTCAAAGAACAGGAACAAGTGTAGAGTGAAGGGAGGGAAGACGTGTTCTCTCAGAAGCCAAGATCCCCAGCTGAGTGGTCGACAAGACCTTAAGGAAGGGGGCGAATGAATGAAAGGACAAGAGACACAAAGAATGAGAGCAAGTCTGGGGTTCTGATCAAGCTCTGAAACTTTAATTTTACGGGCAAGTTATAGACACAGCAAACCAGGAAGTTTGGGCAATGGTCATTGCTTAGGCCTATCCTACTATGGAGTCCTTATTGTCTGAGACCAGTCCACTATCATATCCTTATTGCCCTAGACCATCCCACTGTCATAACCAGCTCCAAGGAAACGCTGGACGTTCTTTTAAGTTCCTGGGACCTAAGACCTGTGAACGTCCTTTCTTAACCTTGTACTGACTAGTCTTTCTAGAACAGCAGGTAATTTCCTCGGTTTGGCTCCTGGCATCTGCTCCCTTTTAACAATTTTAAAGGAGGCTGGCAGCCAAATGCGGACATTAAAAAATCTCATTGGAAGATCAATGGGTATTGACCAGAGGGGGAAAGCATTGACCTGATCCTCCCAGTATCGTTTGTAATGGTGTCTTTTTGGGGAGGAGAGGTTTATTTGTCTCATGGGCCACATAGGATATTGAGGGTCCTAGTCGGCTGCTTTGAGACACAAGAAATCAACACCAACCTCTATGCAATCAGGTTTGCTTTTCAGGGGGACTCAGAAGTGGATAATTTGGGTCCTCCCCCTGTTATACCTTGTCACACACCCCTTGCAGGTACTCATGTTGTGTCCATGCCATTCTGAACCAACGTGCATAGATTTGAATTCTATGCAACTCCTAAAGGAGATATGTCATCACAAGGCTCAGCCAAGTCTCTATCAGCCGAATCAAGTCTATGATAATGTACTTTTAAATGCCAGGGAGTGTTGGGAGCCGACTTTAAGCGGAAAGAGGCTAGAAAGCAGCTATCAGCTTTGCAGCCATCTTGAGCCATATACCCTGACATGAGACTTGGTTTTCAACAGCCTACAACAGCTGAAGCACACTCTGATATCCCACATAGCTTGTTTTGCTGTTAATTGCCCCCAGCTGCAAGGAGCACGTGGTATCCACACCTACAAGGCATGCGGTGCACGTGTTGTCCGTGTGCTATCTACGCCATATATGCCTGTAAGGCGCACGTGCTGTCCATGCCTGTAAGGCTTACGTCATATCCACACCTGCAAGGCACGTGGTATCCACGTGTCTACAAGGCACGTGGCAAAAGCCTATAAATACCCAGGATTTTCTTGTTGTAGTGTGTGTGTGTGTGTGTGTGTGTGTGTGTGTGTGTGTGTGTGTATGTATGTATGTGTGGGAAGTGTGTGGTGTAGTAGTAGTAGTAGTGTAGTGGTGTGTGTATGGTGGAGACAGTAAAGAAGACTTTACTACAGTTCCTCTGGCTTGTCTCTATTCTTCGCGGCTCTTCCCCTTCTTCCCCCCACTCTCTCTCTTGCTAAACTCGGACCTGCGGAACAGAGTGGGCCGCTATAGTTTGACCCCCAAACGTGGGCAAGAGTGGTCCGTTACAGTTAGCTGGGGCTTTTACAGTTTACAGCTCGGGGTTTTTTACAGTTTGGCGCCTGAACAGGGGCTCCAGTAAGCGGGGCTTTTACAGTTTTGGCGCCAAGCATGGGGCAGAAAGGTCCTTTACAAGGGAGTCAATTTGTTGTTTTATAAAGCCAGTGAGTCTGTTAACAGCCCACGGGTGGAAAGCCAAAAGGCGAAGGGGACTGACCACAGGGTTCAGGATGGAAGGGAGAAGGGTGATAAGCCAAGGAGATGTAGAAAACTAGTTTTTCTTGTTCTCACTGTTTCTTCTGACATTCTAATCTCTTTCTGATCTTGATCACACTATCTCTAACTACCCCTGTATGGTTGGTATGAAAAACAGCATTCCTCCTTGGGGGCAGCACAGAGCCCTCCTTGCTGAAGGAAAAGCAGATGAAAGATTTTTCTCTGATGCCAATCTCTAGCTGTTCCATGTCCTTGTCAATGGCCTGTCAAGGTTCTGAGTACTACAAGTCCCGAGGCCTGCATCAGGATCAGAACTTCCAACAGCGAATACCATGGGTGGCTCATTTTTATCTGGAAAGGAAAAAAGAAGGGGATTCTCAGGGAGATTTCTCTTCCCTGGATTTCAATTGTTATCCATTTTATCTACAGTTGGGTCTGGCTTTGTGGAGGTATCTGTTTGTTTTACCAATCTTTCTGGCAGCCATCTAGCCTCGCCTTCTTTGGTATCAAATAGACATATCAATCCTTGGCCCCATATGAGAACTGAATCTAGGCAGTTCCATTTAAAGGTAAGAAGCTCCTTCCACATAACTGTGGCATAATTTTTATTGGGCTCAGGGTGCCAGAGGCGATTGGCAGCAGATTTGTCATGAACATCCAGATTTAGAAAATTGAGAACAACAAGGCATGATAGAGAGTATTTCAAGGAGACCCCTTTTGGGGGTATAACTCCCACTCTTCGGGTTTTTTTTATTTTGTTTTGGTTTTGGTTTTTTCGAGACAGGGTTTCTCTGTGTAGCCTGGCTGTCCTGGAACTCACTCTGTAGACCAGGCAGGCCTCGAACTCAGAAATCCACCTGCCTCTGCCTCCCAAATGCTGGGATTAAAGGCGTGCGCCACCACCGCCCAGCTCTTTGGTTTTTTAAAAGCCTTTTTTTTTTTTTTAGTTTCTTGCAAAACCAGGGCAAAAGTACCAGTAGCTGCTCCTCCCACACTCAGAGTGTTATGAAGACATTATTTTAAAGTTCCACAATACCTGTTTCCCAATACTTTGTCCTTGAAGATTATAAGAAATCCCAGTAATATGGGTAACATTAAATTGTCAACAAAACATCTCAAAGGTCTGACTGCAATAGCCAGTTCCATATTCTCTCTTAATCTGATATGGAACACCAAGCATAGAAAGATAATGTAGGCAGTAACTAATTACATTTTTAGTTGTTTCTCCTGTTAAAGCAGTTGCAACTAGAAAGCCTGAAAAGGTGTCAGTTTACATGTACATGTTTTAATTTTCCAAAATCAGAAATGAGTAACATCCACTTACCATAATTGATTATATAAAGAATAAGATTGTATGGTCAATTGTTTCTATAAGGCTTATAATCTGCCTGGTATACAAATCTGCTGTGGCATTGCCCTGGGGTCCAGGCAATCCAGTATGAGCTCTTAAATGTCTTATAAAGTTAAGGAAAAGTACATGTTTCTTAAATTAAGCCATATTTGTAAAATTTGAGAATTAGCAATATCTTAAAAAGGAACAATTTTAAGCAATTATAAATCATGAGCTAAAATATACTGGCTATGAGTATACAAATTGAAAGCTTTATTTTTCAGCATTTCAAACAGTGGCTACAGCACATAATTCAGTAATTTGTGTTGAAGCAGGGGGAAACTTAAGAAAATATATATATATATATATATAGTCGTCCCATTAGGTGAGGTGTCTGTAAATATTTTCTGCCTTTGAATATTTTCTGGAGCAACAAGCACTCCCCAAAAATGTAAAGCTCGTTGAATAAGCTCAAAGGCTTGCATTAAAACTCCTTCAGAGAGATAAACTAATAAAATACCATGCAATGAATAATATACACTGAAAGATTCAAACTCTTAACTTTTTGTATTAAAGCAACAACAAATTTTGTACATAATGTAAGGCTATTAACCATTCCTTGAGGTAAAACTTTCTAATGATATCGCTTCATGGGCTCTCAAAAATTATAAGCATACTTACTGAATGCAAACTCCTCACCTTCACCAGGATGTAAAGAAACGGTATAAAAACACTCTTCTAAATTTATAATAATTCTATATGCATTTTTTGGAATGTAGCTGGAGTAGGCAAATCAGGCTGCAATATCCCACAAGTTTCACAAACTTAAGTTTGAACTTTGTTTTGAATTAATTCTTTGTTTTGAGCAATTCTTTTATTAGCAGGCACAAATATGCCATGGAGGAAAGCAGGCATAATTTTAATTCCTCCAGCATGATCATTGTATAACTCATGGTCCATAAACTGTTTGTTGTAAATGTCTTTGGGTCTGAGGCTGACATTTCTTCCCCAAGGAAGAAGCAATGTAATAAACTAATTCTGGAAAACACCTTTCTAGGGGCTAGTCAGAGTGACCATGATAAAAGGAATGTCACACAAGCTTTTGCTGAGCTCATTCTGAACTTTGTCTTAATTAAAGTGTGAGAGTTCTTAATCTTGGCCCAATTCCTGAGGCCTGGTCCAACGATTATCCTTCCTGTACTGAGGACAAATGCTGGGGGAGTGATTCTGCTGTCTGTCTATGCCTCTATAGGCATATATTGAACTTCAATATAGGTGTGTGTTAAAGCTTGCTTCGTCCACCTATTGTGTGTATTTATGTATCTATGTGTGAAATGATTGAAGCCTACTTGCTAGAGCTTTTCTCTAACCAATCTATGTGTGTGTATATATATATATATATATATATATATATATATATATATATATATATGCCTGTCTATAGATCTGTAGGCACACATGTATGTGTGTTTGTATGTATGTATGTATGTTTGTGTGTATGAAGTTCCAAGGAACTTTCCACTTCAGATAAGCCAAGGACTCTAATTTGAAAATTCTAGGACACATGCCTCTCAAGGCAGCTAGACCAGACTGACTTCAACTATCTGCACAGCATGCATATCAAAATCTTTCTTAGCCTGGAGAGACTACCCATTCCTTCTTAAAATTATTTAGGGCACTACCCTGGCATGTTGCCACATGCCTCTAATCCCAACACTTGGGAGAAAAAGGCAGGCAGATCTCTGAGTTTAAGGCCATTCTGATCAATAAAGTGAGTTTGAGACTATCCATAGGTACCTATAAAAACCCTGGCGGGTAGAGGGTAACAGGGCCCTGAAGACATTTTAGTTGAATTTCTTTATTTTCATACAAAAGAATTAAGAAAGTGGGTGGTCCTTTCTCAGATCCCAGATATCTTAATCAAGCAATTGGCTTTTGAAAACATTAATACACTAGAGAAAACCTGTATCAAAAACCAAACAAACAAACAAAAACAAATGAAAAACAGAAAACAAAAACAAAAGAAAGATAACACTAATACATACTCTAAACAGGAAAGCAGGTAAGCTAACTGCAGATGTTCACCTCACCTTCTGCTCCTGCAAATCAAATTCCTAAGTCTCATATCCAGCATTTCTACAGAACACCTGCTGCAGCCTCTTGTCCTCCCCTGTTTCCCAACTCTAAGGGATCCCATCTATCTTCCTATACTCATCTTCCTTCTCCAATTTGTTGCTTTGTTCCACATCCAGCACAAGCTAGCACTCCCAGGGATGTTATGGTAATTTCTTACCCCAATGAGCCTGTATAAAAAAGCACATAACAAGTAATTTAATTTATAAGCTATATGCTTAGATTGGGCAGATCTATCACTATACTAATTTATTCCCCAGTTATGAAACCCCCTTGCTACTTGTGGCTTCTCTGAGCTATAAGGTTCTGCTTCATCTTCCTTCCACTTCCTCTTCCTCCCTCCTCTGAGACCTCCCCTCTTACCTTTTCCTTCCCCTCCCAAATCATTCGTTCTACCCTTTGAATAGTCAAATACACACAAACAAACAGACAGACAGACACACACACACACACATAGACAGACAGACAGACAGACAAATACACACACACACACACACACACACACACACACACACACACACACAGAGTCAAACACTCCATAAAGCACTGTGCCATCTGCCTTAATTTAGAAATTTTACACTTTATGCTCTGATTTCACTTTGCATTACCATCTAACCACCATCCTTTGAAATCTGTATCACATCTCTCAGTATTAAACATCTTAAATTCCCTTATGAGACTATAACTAATCTACTACAGCCCTGTCAGAAATCCAAGAATGAATTAAATACTGAGTATATAACAAGCACAAAACATAGCTTCGAAAACTTAAACAGTCTGTAGAGACAGCTAACTACCTGGACAGCTCCTAATTTCTCATAAGACTGGAGCTTCTGTCTTCAGCTTTCTGGCCCAGAACCACCTGTCAGAACTTAAAATGAAGCAGGAACCAGGACTAGCTTACTCTGTTTTGGCAGAGCTTACCAGTTGACTGTCCCACATCTGTTGGTTTTGGGCAATATTTTGTCTGCAGATGATATAGGCAATTTCTGCCCAGTGACTATATTGCCATGATAAGCAGCCTCTCCTGGAGGTAAAGGTGATCAATATCTTTTTTGAACCATGAAGGGGAACTGTCAGGAGCAGACATGACTCATGGTCAAATGATCCTTAATAATGAAATACTATTCAATGTCACAGTCTGTGAATCTCTGTTTTTGAATACTACTTATCTATGTAAAGTATAACTGTTAAACCTTTAACTACTCTTAGCCATTTCTATTTGAATAAATTGAAAATACTTTATCATAATTAAATCAGAATCTAACATAACCATGAGTTTGGTATCTGGCCCTTAACTTGTGTGACTAATCATCCTAAACAGTGCAATAACAGTGATTAGAAGGACTGGGATGAAGCCTCATATTCTTAACCGAGGTGCATAGGCACAATGTCTAACTAAGAGTTACAATAGTAATTTCAAATTTTATATCAATATGCAGATTTATACCAATGAAAACCTTAATCCTATATCAATTTGCAAATTCTGTACCAATGTAAGAAAGTATAACTTTAATTTTGCATCAGTTATAGAGATTTCTATCAATGTGTGATAATGGCTGTGCAATGTTTTGTTTAAGAATAGATTTGATAACCTGTCTCTACTTGTCTATTCCTCTAATTTTTATGATATTACTATATTCCCCCTTTTCTCTTCCCCTCCTTTTCCTTCACTTCAGAAAAAATGATAGATAAGAAGAAAGGAAAGGGAAAGATCCCTGAGTCTGAGCTCTCTAGTTTCCTTCCTGTCCAAAGCTACAACATTTGCAAACTATCCCTTAAAGTTAAACATATCTATAATTCATAAAATAATCAGAGCCATCCACCCAACCTAAGTGATTGGAGCAATGATATTCTTTTCCTTGCTTGTATTGTAATGCTACGTGCAGGCCCCCAAGACCTGGTTATCCCAGATGAAAAAGTCCAGCCCACAAGTATACCCGAGTGACATTATGTGTCCTTGCACCCAAGTCATTTCTGAATTGTAAATAAAAGTGCCTACCAACAGGCAAAAGCTAGGCAGAACTGAAATAGGCATTTCCTGGTGTGCCTGGCCTGGGGATGGGAGGAGACAGAGGTAGATGACAGAGGTAGATAGAAGAAGGTAAATAGAGGAGAAGCCACCATGAATTAAGAATGTTAAAATAATGACCATGTGAGTTGGCTAATTAGAGTTAAGCACAGCCCAGACAAAACCATGACAGATTATATAATGGAATTGTTAGCTGGGAAATGTGTATAATAGTATAAAGGATAGCTATCTTCCCAGATCTTGTCCTAACTAAGGCTTATCATAAATATAAAGGCTGTATGCATCTTTTATCCAAGAACTAAATGTGCAAAGGATGGGTAGAAACCCTGGGTTGAGATCAAATATTTTATACCACACAAAACCAGATATCAGCACCCAGAATTACAATAATCCCAATACCAGATACCTAGACACCAGCATAAAAACACATCCATTAACAGCTAGGGCATTAAAATCTTTATTAGAGTCCAACAGCACTATCGCAGAAGGCCCTGAATATTCCAACATGGCTGAAGAACAAGAACAAAAAAGACTGTAAAATAGCATTTAGAAATGTGACAAGAGGTCCTTAAAGAGAAAAATAAAGAAATCTGTAAATACACACACTATGGAAGGAAATGAATAAAACACAGTTCATGATCTGAAAGCAAAAACAGAATCAATAAAGAAAAATTAAACAGAGATTTGAAAGTGGAAAATGTAGGAACTCAAGTAGTCCCTCGGAGGCAAACCTTGACAACAGAGTACAACAGATAGAGAATCTCAGGCATTGAAGATATGACAGAAGGAATAGATACATAGATCGAGGAAAATGTTAAATTCAAAAGAAAAAAAGTGGGAGGAAATAGAAAGGAAAAAAAGCAAGCAAACAAACAAGAAAGAAAAAATCCTAGAAGAAAAGATGCAAGAAACATAGGATATTTCTACAGAAAAAAAAATATAAGAATAACAAAGTACAGAGGAAGGAGGAGAAGAAACTCAGGTCAAAAGCAAAGTAAGCATTCTCAACAAAGTTATAGAAGAAAATGTCCTTAACCTAAACCAGAGACTTAACAAAGTAAAAGAAGCATACGGAGTATGAAATAGACTGGACTAGAAAAGAAAGTCCCAATGGCTATATTACCCATGACACTAAACATAGAGAACAAAGAGAGTGTATTAAAAGCTACAAGGAAAAAAGGCCAAGTAACATATAGAGGCAGACCTATTAGAATTACATGTTAATTCTTTATAGAGACTCTAAAAGCCACAAGCACCTGGACAGATGTGCTGCAGACTAAGAGACCACCAATGCTAGACCAGACTACTAAGCCAGGTAAAAATTACAATCACTATAGATGGAAGAAATAAGATATTACATGATAAAACAAAATTTAAGCAACATCAATCTACAAATTTAGCTCTATAGAAGGTGCTAGAAGGAAAATCCAAACTAACAAGGTTAACAACTACCCTGAATAAGGGTATAAGTAATCTTAGACCAGCTAAGCCAAAGTAGAGAAGCATACATGTAACACAACAATAAAATCAAAATAACAGGAATTGACAATAATTGTTCATAAATAACTCTCAACATCAATGGTCTTGATTCCACCCCCCAAAAAAAGATACAGACTAACAGATGAGATATCTAAATTGGATGCATCATTTGGAGTCAGCTGCACTGAAGAAATGCATCTTAACATCAAGGATAGTCATCACCTTAGGGTAAACGGTTAGAAAAAAATTATTCCAAGCATAATAATCCTAAGATGCATAGCCATTTTAATATCCAACAAAATAAACTTCAAACCAAAACTAAGGAGAAGAGATAAGGAAGGATACTACAAACTCATAGAAGAAAAAATTCACTGAGAAAATGTTCCAATTCTTAAAATCTATGCCCAGTCCCAACTATAGCTCCAATCACATATTGACACTCACACTGAAAGTGGAGACTTCAATGCCCCATTATCATCACTAGATAGGTCATTTAGAAAAAGACTAAATGGAGAAAGGTCACATTCTTATAATATTTCTGTGCTTTTTAAAGAAATTCAGCCAGGCAGTGGTGGCATATGCCTTTAATCCCAGCACTTGGGAGGCAGAGTCTGGAGAATTTCTGAGTTCCAGGCCAGCCTGTTCTACAGAGTGAGTTCCAGGACAGTCAGGGCTACACAGAGAAACTCTGTCTTGAAAAACAAAAAATAAATAAAAAATCCAAATTCCAAAATTCTTCCTATAGAGAAATGCTGTAGTTAACTGAGGTTATAAACCAAATGTACTTAACAAACATTTACAGAACATTTTACCCAACCACAAAAGAATATGCCTCCTTCTCTGCACCTCATGAAACTTTGTCTAAAATTGATCACATAATTGGAAACAAAGCAAATCTTAACAGATACAAGAAAGTTGAAACAATTGCCTGAATCTCATCAGACCACTACAGATTAAAGTTGGATACAAACAAAAACTTACAAGTTCACAGATATTGAACAACTTTCTATTAATTAAAAAAAATCGGCCAAGAAAGAAATTAATGACTTTCTAGGATCCAATGAAATTGAATATACAACATGTGCGAGCTTATAGGGATACAATGAAAGCAGTTCTAAGAGCCAAATTTATACTAATAACTTAACAGCACACCTGAAAGCTTAAACCAAAAGAAGAAATCACAGACAGGTGTGGCTCTCGCAGTCGTCTCACTGGCAAGAATGCATGTGGGCACCAGGATCCTTCTGCAGCAAGCGTTTATTGCCATGAACGGAGGAAGAGAGAGAGACCCAAGATGGCGCTGCTTTATATACACCCAATTTACTTGTTTACCCACGAGTGTTGGATGCCAGCGCCATGTTGTAATGGCGAATGCTGTCACCTCTCACCGCAGCTTTCTACATCTCCCCCTTTTAGCTTTATTAAATGAGACTGTAAGGTCGTCTGGCAAGGCTCTAAGTCATCTCTCTTGTAGAGGAAGGTAGAGGTCTAGTCCCTTGTGCAGAATGTTGGGATATTGTAAAGAATTTCCACCCTGGTCGTTGAGTCCACGAGTGTACTTTAATCTATCCATCGCATTGCCTTTGACAGGGAGAGGATTTGGCAACTCGACCTCTATGCAACCAGACATGCCTTCGAGGAATCTATCCCTGAGGAACATCCCCTGTATATCACAGTATACACTTCTCCCAGAGACGTGCAGAGAGTGGGGCTTTTGCCTCACCGACCCAGTGCAATGGGATAGAACACGTGGGGTGCATCGGCTGAGGGCTCAAGCGCTAGCTACTTTCGTAGCATAGACAGCCAGACTCTAGGGGAGGAACCTTGTTCTAAAGCAGCAAATGCTTGGGCAATCACCGCCTTGTCACATTTCTGTTGAGTTTTGAGTTTGCAGGCCAACCATAACATGAACACTAATCCACAGCATAGGGCTGTACCAAATAGGCCTACTCCCACCCATTTTTTAAAGAAGGAAAAGGCCGAAGAAATCCAAGAGGAGAGTCCTTCAGTCAGTGATAGGTCCACTTGTATTGAATTGATCGCCACCACTGCTGTTCGTAGTTTTTCCAGAATTTCATCAAACCCCTCTGACCAATTTCCTGCAAGATACTGAGACAATTGCCTGGACAGATTAGCTGAGTGGGTAAAAAACTTAGGGAAAACAACTGAATTGTGTCTTATTGGCATAGGCTTTGGATCGGCAGATAGTATAGCCCATCGTTGTTCCCCCCATATACTAGGAACCCAAATCCCGAGAAGGAGGGCAAAGACTGGAACCATCAGCCAGGGAATCTGTCGGGGGGTCATCTTCCAACTTCGAGATTCTTCTTATTAGTCTTTCTGGAAGTCAGAACAGATTGTCTTCTTCCTGTGGAAAAACACAAACAGCTCCCCTGGATCTTATTAAAATAGGATCTGGGCCTTTCCATTGTCCGGTCAAAACATCCTTCCATTTGACCATCTCTTTTGGCCTGTCAGGCTCTAAACAATGACGGTCAGCTGCTGTATGGCCTTGACTCTCCAGATTTAAAAAATTAAGGGTGAAAAGTGCTATAGAAATGGTGACTCGTGACACTGAGGGTAGAGCTTCCTCAACTCCCCCCTTTTGCTTTATTAAATAGGACTTAAGAGTGCGATGAGCCCGTTCTATAATGCCTTGTCCTTGAGGATTATATGGTAGACCTGTTAGATGGGTCACCTCCATTTGGCGGCAGAATTGTCCAAACTTCTGAGAACTGTAAGCTTGTCCATTGTCAGTTTTAAGAATTTTAGGCTTTCCCCAGGCACTCCATGCCTCGAGGCAATGCTGAATAACATGGGCCGCCTTTTCTCCGGTCAATGGGGAAGCAAATATAATTCCAGAACAAGTGTCAATGGAAACATGTAAATATTGCAATTTGCCAAAGGATGGAATGTGAGTAACATCCATTTGCCAAATCTGTAGTGGCCGAATTCCTCATGGATTAATTCCTACATGAGGCACTGGTAAGAATTGACAACAATTTTGACATTGAGTCACTATATCCCTAGCCTCTTTTCTGGTTATGTCAAATCTCCGATGTAAAGTCTCAGCGGTTATATAAAATCTTTTATGGAAATCTTTGGCCAAGGTCAACTTTGGAGATAGGGAGACAGCTACTAACTTTGTGGCTCAGTCTGCCAGGTCATTTCCACGGGACATTGGTCCCGGTAGACCTGAGTGAGCCCTGATATGTGTAATAAAAACAGAAGATCTCCTATTGACTAGGGTAAATTGAATCTTTTGAAAAACTTCTGTAAGTCTACTAGAGGGCTAAATTAATCCAGCAACTTCCAGAACCTTAACCGCATTTACTACATAAAAGGAATCTGAAACAATATTTAAAGGACCTGGGAAGGTTTCAAGAACCTCTAATACTACCAAGCATTCCACAACTTGAGGTGAGGTCTCAATGGTATTGTCTGGCTGTGACTTCATTATTAACTACATAGGCACCCACACCTGTTTTTGACCCATCTGTGTAAACAACCACTCCATTCTGGAGCGACTTCTGAGATATAATGTGCGGAAACACAAGAGCTTGAGTTAAGGCAAATTGTAAAATAGGATGTTTAGGATAGTGATTATCTATTTGACCATTAAAGGAAGTGACCAACACCACCCAAACATCAGAGGTAGCAGTTAATATTTGAACCTGATGTGCAGTATATGGCACTATTAAAACCTTAGGATCCCTTCTAAAATGAGTAATGGCTGCTTTTAGCCCACGAAGGGCAAGCTGAGCGACTGCATCTGGATACCATTAAATAATCTTTGCAGGGGATACATTAAAAATCCTGCCTGCCGCTTCTGTCATCCTAGCAACAAAGTCTGAGAATGGCTCTTGGGGGCCTTGCAAGATTTTGTTAGATGTCCCCCAGCCTCACCTTTCTTTGAAAGGCTTTCCACGCCTTAATAGCGGCACCGGAGATTTGACCATATGCTCCCCAATCATAGTTTATTTGGTTGTTAACAAACTGTCTCTGCCCTGTTAACAATTCAAACGTCCACTGTCTTTGATTGCCTTCCGCATTAGTGTTGGCCTTTGCCTGTACTTAAGAAGCATCATGCCACAAGGCTTTCCATTCCATGTACTGTCCCATATTAGGGAGAGCAGCTTTTACTGTATTTTGCCAATCACTCGGAGTCATCGCCATAGTGGCGAGTCTCTCAAGCTGCATGACTGTAAAATTAGCATCAACTCCATATTTGTTAACTGATTCAGCAAGCTCCTTAATAGGGGTATATTCTATCAGCGCGTGGACGCGACCTCCCTCCGAGGCCTCAAACACCAGAAAGGCTTGTAACATTCTTCTTTTGTCTTCCTTTGAAAGGAAGGAGTCTGAGCAGCGCTTATCCACATAAGGCAGAGGAGTGCTGGAGACAATAAGTTGGGAGGGTGCGACAGGCTGAGAGGCCATGCGGGTCCCATCTCCCGCCTTCTCCCGTCCTCCATCTTGTAGTGGCAGCCGAGATGCCATGTGGTTCCCATCTCCCGCCTACTCCCGCCTTCTCCTGCCTTCTCCCGCCCTCCATCTTGCAACAGCGGTCGCCCGTCCGGACGGCATCCCTCCTCCTCCTCACAGCGGCCTGCTTCCCCATCTAAGTCTTTCTCCTCAGAAGGACCCAGTTCCCCCATTTCAGAGCAATCAAGCCCCAAGGCCTCCAGTTCCTTTATCGGATAAAGAGGTTTCTTTTTCGGGGTCCTCCCTTCCTTCTTACGATTCTCTCCCAGGGCGTTCTTTCCCTTATCTCTCGTTTCCGCGGACTGAGGGTCTTTGGAAGGGTCTGTTTTCTTGTGCATGCCTTTTCTATTCTCTTTATGAGTGGCTAGCCTCTTATCCCGCCTTGTTTCTGACATGCCATCTTGTAGCTCTTCTAACACTCCCTGACCTGCCACGATAGTTGAGCAGCTTTTCTCATCCTGTAAAGTCAAAAGGAAGAGAACAAGCACTGCTAGCACAATAGCGAAAGCTTCTGGAGCTCCTGCCGATTGGGGAGAGAAATGGGATAAATCAAGACCAAACATGCATCTTAGAGCTTATCTTTGTGCTGCAGTTCTGAATCCTCTCCATGAGCGGAGGCTCTCCTCGGCGCCAGCGATGGTGGGTTCCCGGGTTTCGGCACCAGCTGTGGCCCGCGCAATTGTCTCGCCGGCAAGAACGCACCAGGATCCTTCTGCAGCAAGCGTTTATTGCGAATGAAAGGAGGAAGAGAGAGAGACCCAAGATGGCACTGCTTTATATACACCCTAGGGTGGTATGGACATATCTGATTGGCTGCTTGCTCAAAACTCCGTATGACGCCCCGGGTTGGGCGGTGACATGGTGCGCTTTCACCACTTGCACATGCGCAATTTACTTGTTTACCCACAAGTGTTGGGTGACAGCGCCATGTTGTAATGGCGAATGTTGTCACTGCTCACCGCAGCTTTCTACAGACAGGCAGAATACATAACAAGAAATATTCAAATTGAGGGTTGAAATAAATAAAATACAAACAATACAGTAAAAATAATCAAGAAAATAAAGAAGATTTGTCACTCTTATTGATTTCTCTCAAAGAACCAAACTCCCCCATAAAACCAGTCAGTCCTCCCAAAAACATACAGGAAACCAAAAAATAAAAAGTAAAAATAATGAAGACAGAGGCTCAGAAGATATGAAAGCACATCATTTTTAAGCTTCATTTGTTATTTTTACTTCAGGATGCTTCAGAGTTCAAAGAGAAAGTTTCTCTTTCTTGAAGAAACATATTTAAAACCACATATAATGGTTTTTAGTTGAACCAAGTGCCTCGCTTCCTTTACCACACACAGGATTATTAGATCCTCCTTAAAACTGACTTCAGAGCTTTTTTGAGGAAGTTTAAAGAGCCCAAGACCTCTGACAAAATACTTTGTACAAAAGAGCCTGCCTGCTTTTTCCTTATTTCCACTAGAACAGTGTGTAGGCTATTTTTTTGCGAACTACTTTTAATAAGCATTCAACCTCCCCTCTAGCCCACCACCCAGCAGAGGTAGTGGAAGACAAAATTTACTGGGATATGGGGAAAGAGAACCTGTTCAGGGAGGGATCTTGATTTTTTTTTTTTGGCAGCAGTTCAGTACAGTAGCAAACACCAAATACTGTGCAGCAGGGGGCTTCACAGGAGAGAAAAGCAGGAGCATAGTGGAAACATTGTGGCAGTGGCTGTGCTGACTCAGGAACTCCTGCTCAGGCTGCAACAATGCACCCTGGCTCTGATGCACAGCAGTTTATCCTGCTGGCTGGAGACCTGGCTTTCCCACTGCCTGCCTTGCCTGGTTACAAGAGGAGGAGCAACTATGCCCAAGCTGAGCCAGCAGGGGAAAAGTGCCTGTGGAGGACCTGCAGGGACAAACTCAGTCAGCTTCATTAGAGCAAAAGGTCCAAAGTGTTTTCTTTCTTCAAGTATGGCACCCTGAGCCCATTTGCTTTCCTTCCATGACTTAATTTGGATGGCTTGCATTTCCCTTCATAATTTTGTTAGTTTCTTTTCACTCTCTTTCTTTCTTTCTTTCTTTCTTTCTTTCTTTCTTTCTTTCTTTCTTTCTTTCCTTCCTTCCTTCCTTCCTTCCTTCCTTCTTTCCTTCCTTCCTTCCCTCCTTCCTTCTTTCTTTCTTTCATTTTTTCTTTCTCTCAACTAAGCTAAAGGACCAGCAATTTGATATTTTCAACCTAATATTTGTTGTAGTTTGTGCCATACTTGCACATTAAATTTTTTTCTTAAATGTGTCACACTTTAATAGAATACATTAGTTTAGCTCAATCTGTGATCTGGGGTTTTCCAAGGCAGGTTAATGTTGGGGAAGCAAGAGGGGCTCATCTCCAACTCCTGAAGCTTGTGCTTCAAACTTCAAATGCTTATTAATTTCCAGTGTTTTGTCAGTGTATGTGCATGTGTCTGTGCAATATGTGCCACAATTTTCAGTTCTTAGTTTCTACCATGTGTTCCAGAAATTGAACTCAGGTAATCATACTAGTCCAGCAAGTTCTTTTACCTGCTGAGTACCTTGCTGCTATTGCACAAGTGTGTGTGTGTTTGTGTGTGTGTGTGAGAGAGAGAGAGAGAGACAGAGAGAGAGACAGAGACAGAGACAGAGACAGAGAATGCATGCTCATGTGTAATTTTCATATATGTATGTACTGTATATCAGGCCTATCTCTGCCTCTCAATAGCATTATCTTTCCTTTTCTCACCTCTTCTCACCATTTCTTTTTATCTCTCAGGACAGTTTTAATTTGTTCATGTCTTAGAGACATTCATATTTTTATACATCTGTATAAAATGGAGAAATACATGCACACAAATACACACTGAGTGAAACAAACTTAAAATTAAAAAATAAAAACATGCAGTCTTTTTGTTCAGTAATCAGTATTCATTAGTATATGCTTTTCTTTATTTTTTTATACAATTTATGTATAAAATTAATGGACAATCACCTTGAAAATTTTCCATAATGCTGATAATAGCTTTCTTGATATCCTTGGGGTTTTATTAAACCTTATTATACTATCTGCAGATAAAAGTGGGTTACTGTGCCTATTTTATTCTTATACCTTTATATGAATCAACAAAAGTCTTCAATAGAGTATTGTATGATAAACTATGGCCTAATGTCAACTTTTAATTCCTACTAGTTACAGGTCTTAAAATATCACGTTTTTCCATTCTGACCACAGCAATATGCTGTCTATAAGTGTGAGCTACACATAGAAGGTTGAGTTGTCACAGTCAACAAATAGAGAAACAGAAGAGTGGTGTTGCCCTGATGCCTGCTGACCAAAGGTAGTTATGTACTTGTCCTTAAGAAATGAGCAAATGGATATCAAGTATGGGTTGCCACCTTGTGGAAGTAAGAAGTTAGTGCACCTGACCTGTGTCTTCCCACAGTTGCCTTCAAGTCTAAGAGTTGGAGGAGACCTGAATCACTCTCACCACAAGCACTCCTCTCTCAAAAGAAACCCAGCTTCAGTTTTAAGGAAACGGACACTTGATTTCTAGAGAGAATTGTGTGTAACCCTCAATCTGGCAAAACTTCAAAGGACTTTCAGACTCATAAAAATGCTAGGAAACCCAAGGCACTGAATGCCATTAAACAATTCAGGTTGGTGTCTTCTGTCTAGTCCAATGGAAGAAAGCCTCGAAATACCCAGCTAATCTTAATCTTAATCTATAAATCATGTCAGATGTCATGAATCATCTAAGCTAATAGCATATTTTATAAAATGCCATAGTAGGCACTTAATTGTTTGTGGTTATAGGACACGAAGAAGAAAGTGCCTGTCATGTTGGTGGCCCACTGTTAGTTCAAGAGCTCAAGCAGGAGGGGAAAAGTGGGTAAATGTCAGGGAGCAGAACATCCTAGTTTACATACAGAGTTCCAGGCTAAATACAAACAGAAACAAACCTTCCATTACCAAATGCAATTTTCAGTAATTGATACCAAAATGACCATGTCATTGCAGATGTGTGTCCATTCTGAGTGCAAAAATGTAAGATCAAACTTTATCATGCCAGCATTCATGAAAAAATAAACTGAAGACACCAGGCAGACTAGAACAGCAGTAATAGTGCTAGAGAGATAGCTCAGCAGTTAAGAGGAAGCTGTACCAGAGGTCCTGAGTTCAATTCCCAGGAACCACACAGTGGCTCACAACCATCTACAGTGAGATCTGACACTCTCTTCTGCCCTGCATGCATGCATGCAGACAGAATGCTGTATGTGTAATAAATCCTAAATAAAATAAAATAGGGCTAAAGAGATGGCTTGGTGATTGCTCTTGCAGAGGTCCTGAGTCCCAGCAGTCACATGGTGGCTCACAAACATTTGTAATGGGATCTGATGCCCTCTTCTGGTGTGTCTGAGACAGCTACAGTGTACTCACATACATAAAATAAGTAAACAATTTAAAAAATAACTAAAATAAAAATAGATTTGGAAGGCTATGTGTATTTAATTTAGAAAATACAACTACTGCTATCCTACATAGATATCCAGGGTGGGTCCTACAGTGTCCTTCTATTTCTGATAGTCTACCTCTTCAATAGCTGAGATCAGTGTCACTTATAAAATAACTTCAAGTAAGTTATATATGTAACATTGTCATTTAAGCCTAGAATGAATAACATGTTTAAGGACTTTATAGAGATTTTTAGTCAGTATGTAGCTTTTGGCAAGAAGTGCTATTTCTCTTCCTACTTTGCATTTTTTTAAAGATAGAATCTCTTATGTGTTGAAGAGATGAATCAGCAGTTAAGACTAGTAACTGACTCCTTGTTCAGAGGTATTGGGTTTGATTTCCAGCAACCATATGGTGGCTCATCACCATCTGTAATGGAATCTAATACCCTCTCCTGGTATGTATGAAGACAGTTATAGCAAGTGAAAGTAAGTATTCAAAGAAAAAGAAAAAAAGAAAGAAAAGAGGATCTCAGTGTAAACTGGCAAACATGAATATCAAAGACTTACTATGCGAACAAAACTAACATTGAACACACAGGGATCAACCTACTTTTTTACCCAAAATTTTGAAGTCAAGCTTTCTCATCACTATGCTCAGCTGTGAAGAGTTATTTTATGGTTGTGGTAAGCAACTTTGCTTATCATTTCCCATGAGTCAGTTCTTTCTATATAAATGAGAACATTTCTGTAGTATCTGGTTACAGTTAATTCTGATTGGCTGTGTGATTCTGACATTTTTATTGCTCCAGTTTTCTAGTCTAGTTGCTCCAGTTTTCTAGTCTAGTGTTTTGCCTGTTGATTGGGAAGGTGGATCACAAGGTTGTCAGGTGTGGACAGAGTCCAGAAGACAGCTTTATCTATCCAGCTGGGTGTACTGGGAGTCAAATCCAGATCCTCTGGAAGAGCATCAAGTGATTTGAACTGCTATGATATCTCTCCAGCTTCTTCCTCTATACTTTGATCTTTCTGTAATCTCTCTGACTCTACCTGCCATTACAAAAATTCTTCTATGGTTACAACATCTATTTTTAAGAAATGAAACAAACCAACCAACCAAACTAACTGACTAACTACCCCAAGGAACATCCCTGTAATGCTGGCTGACTCCAGAAATAACTATGGCTGTACATCCAAACCATTTCTGTAGATTTCTGTAAAAGACCAAAGGGAGGCAAGTGGAAGAAGTGGAGCTATGAGACTGGTAAGCACACAGCTGTGATTCATTCTAAGTTTCTTTCTTTCTTTCTTTCTTTCTTTCTTTCTTTCTTTCTTTCTTTTTTTAAATTTCACTGATATTTGACAAACGCCCATCCTGCTGAGAACAACATTTACTCATTAAAAATGCATAAAGATGAAATTGCCAGAAGTGGTGGCCAAACACCTGCTTTAGATTTTATTCCTTAAATTGGGACCTTTTGTCTGGTTTTTCTTTGTTTGTTTGTTTTGCTGATTTTTAAGTAGTTGCCCTTAAACTGACATTGTAGACCAGGTTTTCCTTGAATTCAGAGATAAGCCTGCCTGTGCCTTCTGAGTGCTGGCTGCAAAAATCTGGTTTTGGGAGGGTCTAAACAACCACAATGAGAGCTGCTATCATTTTTGATCAATGTTATCATCAGATACCTCAAGCATGTCAGGAGTTACTCATTTGGAAGGTGTTCAGCAGCATCAGGTTCTATCTGTGCCTGCCAGGCAGGGAGCACATAGTGGACATGGAATACTTTCACCAAAGATATATTCCCAGACAATCTATAAGGTAAGACAGGTTTTGGGGGGTTGGTTGTTGTTGGCGTATCTACCTATATCAATCCCTGCCTGTGCATGGAACATTCAAAAATCAGAGAAAGGCAGCACATCTGCAAAAATTAGAGCTATAGATGGTATTCAGCTGCTTATTGGACTAAAACTAAGAGATTGTCTTTGATTAACAAGTTCTAGAGTTTTGTTTTTGTTTCTGTTTTAGTTATTCTCATCAAAGGAAATTGATTTGGTATGGATTAAGATTGTGAGTTTCTTGTGCTCTTGATCTGTGGCCACACTCATTACATTTAGCAAGCAAGGACAGGGTCAGACTCCCTAATATCTGTATTTATATCTTCAGTAAAATACAAAGAGTGCCGTAAATAATCCTGACCCCTGACTCTCCTTGTTTCTGTAGGATCCACTGCTATAGTTTTCTCCAATCTTTGCATAGTCAGACTACTGAGACATGCATAGAAGTCTGTTGAAATTGTTTTGAACTTCCTTTGGTCCTCTGAGGGGAGAAATTGTTTCCAGTTTCCATGTGTCCTCATATTAGAATCCAGTGTTTTGAAAAATAATTAACAATTTTAAACTTAAATGATGCTTGGAAAAAGCAAAAGTTCAGTGGACACCAGTCTTCCTGTCTCCTGATGAATTGCTTCAAGTTTTTCTCAGTTTAGGAAAATTTTGGCTGTAAGACTCTCTCTGTCTTTCTCTGTCTCTCTTTCTCTGTTTCTATTCCTGTACAATGCCCCTGGTGTTATACATGCACCTAGGACTTCCTGGTACAGGCCCTATCATCAAGTGACTGAGGAAGAAATAACTAGCTCCTGCTTTACTAACGGTTCTGCCTGTTATGCAGACCCCACTAAGAAGTGAACAACTGCAGCATGAAAACATGTTTCTGGAACAATCCTGAAAGACACCAGTAAAGGGAAATCATCACAGTTCAGAGCTTCATGCATTCATCATGCTCATGCATTTGTTTGAAAATGTGTGATTATTCATATCAACTATAAACATGGGATGGCTTAACTGTCAGAGACTTGGAAACAGAACAATTAGAATATTGTTGAGAAAGACATAAAAGGAAAAAGTATGTGGATATATCTCTCACAATGGTCAAAGGTTGTAAAGATATTTATGTCCCATGTAAATACTGATTAAAAGGTAAGTTCAGTTGAGCAAACATTCAATAATCAAGTAGTTAGGGTGTTCTATTCTGTGGGAAGTCAGCCATGTCCCCAGCTATATCTATTATTTTTCAATGGGCCCGTGAACATAGTAGCCATGGTGGATGCAATGGGGTTTATGCATGGGTACAACAGTAGAGTTGTCCTCTCACCAAGCCTGACATGGCCACATCTGCTGGTGAGTTCCAGATCTACCAGCAGTAGAGACTAACACTGAGCCCTAGATATGGAACTATATCCTGGGTTGACCAGCCAGTGACTTGGTGGCAGGTTTACTCCATTGCATCATTTCTCTTGGGCAAAGGACAAAGCTTTTTTCTTCCTGGAATAGATACATAATCTGATTATAATTTTAACTTTCATGCACATATTGCTTGTGCCAAATCCACTATCCATGGACATACCAAGTGCCTCATTTACCACAATGGCATTCCACACAGTATTGCTTCTGACCAAGGAACTCATTTCACAGGAGAGAGGTGAGACAGTGGGTCAATGATCATAAATTATAATGGTATTAATTACCATTAAGACCATGTTCCTTGTTGCCCTAAAGATACTGAACTGATAGAAAAATAGAATGACCTTTAGAGGGCCCCTTTGCGCGGCCAATTATGGGACAGCCACCTGAAGAGCTGAGCAGGGTCCTAGGCTGTGTGTATTTTGAATCAGCTTCCAGTATTTGGTACAGTTTCTCTCATAGCCAAGATCCATGGTTTAAAAAAATCAAGGTTGTTGGATTGCAGTCCCCCAAATCTGAGTGGAACTCAGCTCAAAATGGAAGACTCCCTTTATTAGACGGACTTCAACTTCTCTGCCTTGATTTTTCTAGACAATGTCCCTGAACATAGGTGGCCGTCCTTTGTAGGAGGAGGAAAGGTGGGTGGAGAGAAAGAGGAAGAGGGGGAGTAAGAGAGGAAGAGGAAAAGGAAGAGGAGGAGCTAGGGAGGGTGGAGATGTAGGAACCATGGAGACCCATGCAGGTATGGAGAGCAGTCATGGGTAACAACTTTTATTTAGGTTAGCTAATTGGGAAACCACTCTCTTTGTATGGAAAAATTGTTATTGAGAATTACTAAAGCCTTTGATTAATCTTTTAGTATGACAGTCTCATTTTCTTACCAGGCCCACATGGATGGCAGGATAGAATGGGCACTGCCCAGTCTTGCAGAGACAGCATAGAAGATTGGCAGAGACATCTCCCATGCTGGAGTCTTGTGGGTGGTAGGGCTGGTGTCTCTGGCTGGCCATTTCTATCTGCAGTGTGCACATGGCCTCTGGCCATGGATCATGGCAGCTGAGCTAGGCAGAGCCACTGCAGCCTAGACAGTTGGCCTGACCAGCAGTCACTTTTTAAATATTCACTTCAACAGACCTTATCAAAAGAATGTCCCTGTGTGGAACTAGTTAAACTCAGCACACACATTCTGTCTTCCCTGACTACATGATACTTAGATATACTATTATGACCAATTAATCCTTCCCACCTGCACCGTTAAAACCCTCATATACTTTATTTCTGTGATGATCTCTAGAGTTAATTTTATAATACTCACATCCATCTCAAGCCAGAATGCCATGGCTGCTCCCTTTGCCCTCACCATTTGGTGGCTAACAACCACCCAAGAATAAAGAAGACCCACACCAAAGCTACCACCCTTAGTGGCCTAGTAGGGAAAAATTGCTTCCTATTCCTCTGATCTTAAGTTCTGTTGGCCTGCAAGTATTAGTTATAGAGAGGTGAGCTCTCCTTCCAGGAATTACAGCAAACCTTCAGTCTTCCCTGTGGTCAATTTAGGCATCTAAGGCCCTTAACCCAACAAGATAAGAAAGTAATAACATTGTTAGAAAGGCTGATTAAGTTGGGTGGTGGTGGCACACACCTTTAATCCCAGCACTTGGGAGGCAGAGGCAGGCAGATTTCTGAGTTCGAGGCCAGCCTGGTCTACAGAGTGAGTTCTGGGACAGTCCAGGCCACACAGAGAAACCCTGTCTCAAAAAAAAAAAGAAAAGAAAAGAAAAGAAAGGATGATTAATGACCTTGGGGAAGTTAAATTGCTTCTCCAAATGGAGTTACAAAGGCTTATGTCTAGACTGCAGAATCTCTTGTGGTGGTTCTCAACCTTCCTGATGCTGGGACCCTTGAATACATTTTCTCATATTATCGAGACACCCAAAGCATAAAATGAATTATATTGCTGCTTCCTAAGTGTAGTATTGTAACTGTGATGAACTTTAATACTAATATTTTATTTGCAGTTGGTTGGTCTTAGGCAGAACTTGAGAAAAGGCTCTTAGATTCCCACAGGGGTTGTGACCCACACGTTGAGAACTAGTGTTTTATGGTATCTCTTGATGATGCAATGTCTTGTAATTAAAAACAATGGGAACCTATAACAGCCTTACCCAGACAGGATGACAAAGGGCACAGACCCATCAAAAATGAAGATATGAATCACTCCTCCAGGAAAAGTTCCAGATCTGCTGAGGTTATTACCAAGGTTGGGGAAAATACAGCATAGGTAGTAGGGAAAGGTCATTATAAATATAAACAAAGGCCACACAACTAATTGCAGAAATGAGAATTATAAGTGATGTGAGTGTTCCTGTCATATTTTGTTAATGTTGTATTTCTACAGACAGTTGTGATTTCTTTTCTAAATTTCAGGAAATTAAGAGAATATCATTGTCTATCACACTTGAAGTTGCTACACTGAAAAATGTTCCCATGATGTGTTATAACATTTTTATGTGTCTGTGCTTGTACAAGGAGTAGTTCAATCATTTTAGGCATAATTATGACCTGGTCCACTACATAATGGTTTTCCTTTTTGCTGAAATTGTAACATTTAAACATTATTATGACATGTTTTTTTTAATTTGGAAATTAAGCATGACATAAGAAGATATGATTGTATGTGAAGTTGATGTGCGGTAGAGTTGAGATTGCTGTCTTGATTGTTAACTCTATTACATCTGAAATTAACTAAAACCCCAAAAGTGACTTGAATCTGAGTCTTAATAGCAGAAGACACAGCTTTAATCCAGATGTTTGAGCTGCAAAGCCCCAGCTCTAATCTGAGTCATGATGTGTACTGCAGCCTATATAGTGACATGGAAGAAGGCTGTACTAGTAGCTAGGGTGGGAGGAGTAAAGAAGAGGACGAGGAAACGAAAAAGGAGGAGCTAAGAGTGAGACAGAGAATGAGAGAGGGGGACATGGAGGCTGATTTTCACTTGTCTGTAGCAGTCAAAGGTAGTTGGTAAATCTAGGTTGGGTATTGGGTTACACCTTTGATTGTAAGGGCATCTTACAATCAAAAAAATTATTAATAATTACCAAATATATAAGACTTTGGATAATCTAAGCGTTAGAGTCTCATCTTTACCGAGCCCTCATGGTTGGATGGATGGTCCAGGCAATACCATGCCTTGTGGAGACAGCGTGGAAGAATGCAGAGCCACCTCCCACACTGGTGTCTCATGGGTGGCAGTGCTGGTGTTTCTGACTGGCCATTTCTAGCTGGCTATGCAACATGGCTGCTGAGCTAGACAGAGACACCACAGCTTAACCAGTTGGCTTAACCAGTGGCCACATTTTTAAAAATAATTTCTATAACAGAAGACGTTCGCTCTTTAGCTGCTTGTTCTCACCTTTATAGCAAGTCCATTCCTTCACTGACATTAGGGAGAGCCACCTTATTTGGAATTCCCACTTATTCTAAACTTCTAAGCTGAAACATCAAGCCTTGTGGACTGAGCAACTACTGGATCCTTGCACTTTGCCTTTATAGCTAGTTATTGTTGAATTAGCTAGACCATCAGAGCCTCTAAGTCTTTCTAAACGACACCCTTTAAATAAAGAGAAATTTATTCTATTAGTTTGGTAGTCTATAGAACTCTGACTAATATACTAGACAAGTACTGAATACTTTTAGAGCAGTTTGGGCCTCACAACCATCTTAACTCAGATACAAATTCAAAATGACCACCTTCCCTTTAACCTTTTGTTCAGGTGATGCTTTGATGATGGGCTGTTACAGCTATTGGAAAAGAAAGTCAATAGCAAAAATGTAAAGTATCATAATTGTAACACAAATAATACAATTATATGAGGACCTCAGATAGAGGGATTCAAGATTAAGTGAGGAATGGGAAACCAAATGTCTTAGCTTCTGTAGGCTAAGACCTGGTGCCCTACTCACATGAAGACCAGATGACAGGAGGTTCTTTTACTCCTTGATTTTACAGCACCAGTCTGGAGACCCGTACGGTTTCTTGTCCTACACACTGACTTGCTGATTCACTGTCAGGCTCAGAAATCAGATTCTTTCTAGAGATCTTCACAAGAATAAACCACTGGAAGAAACAATCAGTCACATCAAAAATATTTTACTTAGTATGTCAAGAGACAAATTCACATTACCTAAATAGTTATTCCACTTCCATATTGTGCAAATACTGGTCAACCATCATGTTCTCTCTCTCTCTCTCTCTCTCTCTCTCTCTCTCTCTCTCTCTCTCTCATAGAGGTTTAGCAATATTTAAAAAGCCCTGCTGTGATTATTTTAATTCAACAGAGCCAAAGATATGAAAATGGTTATGGTATAATTTAGAAGATAAGATAAGCCCTGTGCTGGATCTTTCTTTTTATTTTTTTATTTTTTTATTTTATTTATTTATTTATTTATTTATTTATTTATTTTTGGTTTTTCGAGACAGGGTTTCTCTGTGTAGCCTTGGCTGTCCTGGAACTCACTCTGTAGACCAGGCTGGCCTCGAACTCAGAAATCTGCCTGCCTCTGCCTCCCAAGTGCTCGGATTAAAGGTATGCGCCACCACCGCCTTGCATGCTGGATCTTTCTATCTTTGTATATTTATCTGTTTTTAAAGAGGTTTTACTAAATATAAATATCTTTTAAATTATTAACATGCTTATGCCTCCATAAAATTTAAAATATGTATATATCATAATTAAAAAAATAGGTATGTTATTCTTATATGAGTGAGGACAATGTCTAGTATTAATAACATCTTCTGGTGTAGGAGTAGTAAACTCTTGAAAAGTAACTTAGAATCTTAAGGAATAGAGACCACATTGTGTACTAGAAATAGGATCGGGTTCAAAGAGATATCACTGTACCCAGAACTGTATGTTTATATGTATCATATTTTTTAAAGTAGATGTTAAAATTTAATTATACATCGTCATGTTACCTATTCCAAGGAAAGATTCAGACCCATATTATCATTATATATTTACTGTACCTGTGTGGATATATTGGTTAAATATAATTTTGTCTTTTCATTTCAATTTTTAAGTTTATTTTCATTAGGAACAAAATGAACTAGGGTCAAGTTAACAAGTTTAATTTACTTGTAATTTATTTGGTATTAAGTACATGACGTAAATAACAAACCATGTCTCCTGAGTATATTCTACACGTAATTAATAAAAAGTCAATTTTTTATTGGATATTTTATTTACATTTCAGATGCCAATCCCTTTTCTCATTTCCCCTCCCTAGAAAACCCCTATCCCGTGCCCCCCCCTTTTCCATTTGGCTTTTATACAATTTTTTTAAATGTTAATCAAGGGCTTTATAAGTATGGTAATGCTCAATCAGAAGTGTAACCTAATACCCAACCTAGCTATGTAAACTATCTTTGACTGGTGGAAACACGTGAACTTCTGCCTCCATGCCCCCTCTCTCTTTCTCTCTCTTTTTTGCTCTCATTACCTAGCTTCTCATCTACTTCATCTTCTCCTCTCCTTACTCCATCTTTTCCTCTCGGTGCTCCTTCCCCCTTAGCTCCTCCTACATTTTACCCTTCCTGTTAAAATAAAGCTTTTCTCTCAGAATACAATTAGAGCATAATTATTCCTTTTTGTACCAGTGAGGTACAAGATAGTCTTAATACCCAGTCCATCATTTTGTTGAAAAAGTCAATTTTTAATGAGCCATAAATTTGTGTCTATTGCTTGTCTCTGATTCCTGTTTCAGAATTTTCATTGTCAAGTGAAAACTTCAGATAGAAACCTTTAGTAAGCCGGGAAGTGGTGGCGCACGCCTTTAATCTCAGCACTTGGGAGGCAGAGGCAGGCAGATTTCTGAGTTCCAGGCCAGCCTGGTCTACAGAGTGAGTTCCAGGACAGCCAAGACTACACAGAGAAACCCTGTCTCAAAAAACAAACAAAAAAATCTGTAGTAAGCATATTTTTAGGTTGGGAAGAAAGTAAACCAGACATGTCTAGAGCAGAAGAGTACTGAGGGCATTTTATCTCAGAGGAAAATCAACAACAGTAATAGCTTATGGTGAGACTCAGCATAGGGTACCGTAAATGTTCATTGCTGGTAGCAGTCAGTCTGGCTCCTAGCAACTTATCCTATGATTATCTGTAGAGTTCTGTGAATTTCAAAGTCTTTGCTTCCTTTGTTAGTATGCAAAGTTTGCCTTTTGGAGGCAAATGGCTGGAAAATCTTTTAGATTGTTTTGAGAAGCCTTTCTATAAGTAAGAGAGAAGCTATCAGAATAAGAATAAAACAAACCATTAAGATATAAGATGAATACCATGTAGGCCTGATATTTCTTCTTTGTGCAATAGGGATAATATTGATTCAGTGGGACCATCAAGAATAATGGTAGCCACCTTAACCTTAACCTTAACCTTAACCTTAACCTTAACCTTAACCTTAACCTTAACCCTGAGCCTAACCCTATCCTAACCCTCACCTCTTAATTTCCTGACCTCTTAAACCTAATTCTAAAAACCTTATCCTAATCCTAACCATGACTGTCTAATCCCCTAACCCTTACTCAAATTCTGCTTGCTGTGGGGCATTTTTCTTAATTACAACTTTTGAAGTGAGAAACCCTTTATTAATCTTGCTCCTCTGAGATGTTCAAATCCACCTTTAATGTGGGCTACAAATTCTTTTGACAGCCTACTTATATAAAGGACTTTGAACAGGATGGTGTTTTTGTTTTTTGTACTTGCCCTACTTTTTTACAAAACAAAGGTGATTTGTTTGTTTATTTGTGTTTTAAAACTGGCATTAGTAAGTACTTATCTCCTCAGAATCCTGGTATACACTGAATATCAGCTGTAATATTCTGCAACATGAAAAGAACCAGTCCTTGTTTTTCTAATTTACCTTGTCTAACATCCTTTATTGGGACATTCTATTAAATAGCTTTTCTGTATACATAGATTCATTCTCTCTATGATTTGAGGTATGTTTATCTACAGAACCTATACTAATCCAACTATGTTTTTTCTTCACTTTGCCATTGATGAAGATGTGCTTGCTAACAATAGTGCTCAACTGTGTTTCCCTTATGATTCTGGATTTTCTCCAGGGTTGATTGATACCTATTATCTGGTGAAAGGGAGATGTAGTTTCCCTGAGCCCAGCATGGAGCTTGTTTTCTAAAACCCTTCTTTAATGTTAATGGTGTTGAAAGGGTTAAAATTTTTCAGCAGGCTTAGCAAAACCAAGAGTGTAGGTCCACTTGGTCTTGAGCTCTGTGTTTCAGGAACTTGGCTGACCATAAGATAGATGGTTTATTATGAATAGTCTCTGAGAATAGCCTATACAAAATGTTCCCCATGACTGTTCCTTGTACCCTGTCACAAACTGAATAATGGGCTGGAACTTTCCACAGGTACTCTCTAATAACCCTCCTTCACTCATCCTGGGTTGTGGTTTCCCCCCTAAGTTGTGGTTTTGACCTTTACATTTTCTCTGCCTCAAAAGCCCCGGGGTCAGATCCCACTGCCCCTTCGTGGGTCATGGGTCTTGACCTCAACATATTGATCGAAATATTGCATCAACTTCAGTGTCTTGCGAGTTAATGGGTGGCCACAAATTGCTGAGGCTTGGATGAGGTCCTCCCTTCATGGGGGCCTTACATTTTTGATTCCTTGACCAGGAAATTACGACTACCCTAAGCTCTAAGGACCCACTTGGAGGTATGATTTCTGGGTTTTGGCCAATTTGTTGTCTGTTTCTGTGTTTTGCGGTGTTTTGGGCCCATTCTCTTGTCTGTACTATCTCAGTAAGCTGGTTTTGTGAAAGTACTTTCGGTTCTTTGCAGCTGTTTGCAGCCTTTTCTGTCTTGAGAGGAGACGAATGAAGTGACCAGCAGATGAGACAGGGGGTTCACCGATTGCTGTGTCCTGAGAGACATCTCAGGAAGACCAGGACCCCCAGAGATGTCTGAGAGGTTTCCAGTTGGGTGCCAGGGAGACGTGGAATCCCTCCTGGCTGGCACTGGGGGCTGGAGAGGAAGTGGAATCCCTCCTGGATGGCATGGAGTGCCGAGGAGGAAGTGGAATCCCTACTGGCAGGCACTCATGATTGAGACAGGTTTTTGTTAGTCTTTCTGTGTATATGTTTTGTCTGGGTTTTGTGTTATTTGTGATGATGAGACAGACTGTAACTAAAGCTTAACCCTAGACCATTGAACTAAAGTTAGAACCAGAGCACATAACCTATCAGTTGAGATCAGAAAAAGACCCTGACAGACTTTCTGTGCCTCAGAGTGGCCGACTTTTGATGTTGACCGGCTGCCAGAAGAGACTTTTGACTTGACTATTATTTTTGAAGTTAAAACTAATATTTTTCAGGAAGGACTGGGGTCACATCCCAATCAACAGCCATACATTACTGTGTGGCAGGACCTGGTCCAAGATCCACCATCATGGGTGAGAAGGAGGAAGCCAGGCTCCTGAGCCCTGGCCCTCTGCAGAACTAGGCACAGACCAAACTGGAAGATTAATCACCTTTCCTTTTCAAATAACCCTGCCAGTTTGACAGGACTGGAAGAGTCTTTAATGTTTTCCACCAGCCTACCTGGGATGATTGCCAGCAGCTTTTATAGGTTCTCTTTACCACAGAAGAACGAGAAAAGATCGTGTTAGAAGCCCCCCTTAAACCTACCAGACTGAGAGATACAGCTACAGGTAGGGAGTGGCTGACAGTTTATCCCGCCGGGTTCTGGTGACAGGTAAAAAATTACAGCGTATATATAGAGAGATTACAAGATTATACCCTGCAGGATTTAGTTAAAGAGACAGAAAAAGGTATATCACAAAAGAGAGACTGAAGACTAGAATACTGGCCACAGTTGTAGGAGATAGACAGAGAGAAAGAGCAGGGCCTAGACAGACAGAGAACCTGTGCAACAGAAGACCAAGACCAAATGGGAACAGAGAGATGCAAAGACATCTGTTAGAAAAAGATCAGTGTGCCTACACTGGGCAGAAATAATATTCTTGGACTACTTCACAAACTGTTGATCTGGGGAAAGGACAAGTGTCTCATTCTGGTTATTCCTGAGTGCCCTATGCCTTGTTGGGGAGAGACAAAGTTAAAGTTTACTCAGACAGGACCAGGGGTGTCTTGAGAAAACCCCCACCTCTATGATATTGGCCTTAAAACTAGAAGATGAGTACTAGCTTCATGAGCTTCAAGAACAGCAAAAAACCCCCATATTAGTAAATGGTTAACAGAATTTCCAAAAGCTTGGACTGAATCAAGCACCTCCTCTATTGGAGTGCAACAGTACCCAATGAGTCGTGAAGCCAGAGAAAGAATTAGACCTCACACTCAATACTGTTACAATAGGACATTCTGGTTCCTTGCCAGTCACTGTGGAACACCCCCCTGCTACTGATAAAGAAGCCAGGCACTATATTTGACTATATCCACCACACTTAAAGGCCTACACAAAACTAAGACAAATGAGAGAGTTCCTAGACACTGCTGGCTTTTGACCTAGTTGCCAGCATATGGCCTACTTGTCTGAAAGCCATCGCTACTGTGGCCTTGCTTAAATTGACTCTGAGACAGCAGATAACTGTTGTGATACCTCACTCCTTTGAGAACATTATCTGGTAGTCTCCTGACTGATAGATGACTAATGCCCACATGAAAGGGTGATCTTTGCCTCCCCAGCCATCCTGAACCCTGCCACCTTGCTGCCTGAGACTGATGATTCCTCCCCCGTCCATCACTGTATTAAAATTCTGGCAGAAGACCAACCTTGGCCAGGAAGTCCAAACTGGTATACGAATGGGAGCAGATTTGTGATTAAAGGTAAGCAGATGGTGGGAGCAGCAGTGGTAGATTAAAACAAACAAAACAAAACAAAACAAAACAAAACAAAACCAAGTGATTTGGGCGAGTAGCCTGCCAGAAAGAACACTGATAGCAGGTATGCTTTTGCTACTGCCCATATTCATGGGGCAATTTACAGACAGAGGGAACTGCTGACTTTTATAGGCAAAATCATTGTCCTAGACATCAAAAACCCAGGATACTGTTGTTAAATCAGATGACAAATTTGACTGCTAAAAAGGCTCCTCAAAGAGCTATGATCCTGACTGTTGAAAGTCCAAAGGAATATCTTGATGTCCATGTTAAAAATAGTCCTTCCACAGAGAAAAAGACAAAGATATGTGACAAATTTACATCGTTTAGCTCACCTAAGAGCTAAACACCTGAAGAACTTGGTAAAGTTTTCTCAATTTTATGTGATGAACTTATCTGATGTACCAGAAACAGTAGTAAAAAACTGTGAGGCCTGTGCCCTGACTAACGCTGGATATTCAAAATGTTCCCCAAGAAGTAGATTTCAAAGAGATAGACCTGGGGCCTACTGAGAAGTGGTCATCACAGAAGTCAAACCTGCTAAATATGATAACAAATATTTGTTAGTTTTTATAGATACTTTTTCAGGCTGGGTAAAAGCCTTTCCTACAAAGACTGAGACTGCCAATGTGGTGGCTAAGAATATCTTAGAAGAGAACTTCCTCAGGTTTGAAATACCCAAGATAATTGGGTCTGACAATAGACCTGCCTTTGTTGCCCAGGTAAATCAGGGACTGGCCACCTAGCTGGAGATTAATTAAAAATTACATTGTGCTTACAGATCCCAGAGCTCAGGACAGGCAGAAAAGATAAATAGAACTATTAAAGAGACCTTAACTAAATTAGTCTTGGAGATTGGGGGGGGGGGGTAATGACTGGACAGCCCTCCTTCCTTTTACCTTGTTCTGGATTATGATTTAAGCGAACACCTTTTAAGATTTTATATGTGGGGGGTCTCCATCAATTAAAGTATATGATTCTGATGTTGTTCTTTCTAAATCCCTGTTTTCCCACATGAAAACACTTGTGGTCTGACGTGAGGTCTGGGAGCAGTTAAAGGAAACTTATGAGACTGGAGACCTGAGTGTGCCTCATCAGTTCCAGATTAAAGATGCTGTTCTCATCTGCCACCACCCAGTTGAGAACCTTGAGCCTCACTAGAAAGGACCATACCTGGTGCTCCTGACCACCCCCACAGTGGTGAAAGTTGAAGACATCTCTAAATAGATTAGTTACCGTTGTTAAAAAAAAATAAGTGCTGTTCAGATTTTGATGTTACGCCAACAATATCATGCTTTACAGGGTCAGGAAAATCAAGATTATAAAAATATTAAAAATGAGTTCTATGATTAGAACACTTACATCAAAAGAAATGAGGAAATGAAAGGATTAAAAAATTTCAGCAGGCTGAACAAAACCAAGAGTGCAGGTCAGCTTGGTCATGAGCTCTGTGTTTCAGGAACTTGGCTGACCATAAGATAGATGATTTATTACGAATAGGTTTTTTGAGAATAGCCTATACAAAATGTTCCCCCATGACTGTTCCTTGTACCCTGTCACAAACTGAATAATGGGATGGGACTTTCCACAGGTACTCTCCAATAACCCTCCTTCACTCCCCATGGGTTGTGGTTTCCCCCTGGGTTGTGGTTTTGGCTTTTAAATTTTCTCTGCCTCCAAAGCCCGGGAGTCAGACCCCACTGCCCCTGCATGGATCATGAGTCTTGACCTCAACATGTTGATTGAAATATTGCATAAAGTTTGATGTCTTGTGAGTTAATGGGTGGCCACAAATTGCTGAGGCTTGGGTGAGGTTCTCCCTTTGTGGGGGCCTTTCAGTGTTAGCATTCTGTCTAAAACTCTACATCACAGTTATCTGGTGACAGCCAGGTATCATCCTCCCCATAGCTACCTCTCTTTAAAGAGAGATGGAATATGTTCTATGGGTTTGTGGGGAGGTGTGAGGGAAGGGGATGTCTCAGCAGGCTCATGCCTCCTGCTGAGATATTCCTTCCCAGGGGTTGGGGGGGAGCATGCCTCATGCTGAGACAATTCTTCCCCAGGAGCAACCTACAACAAGACAGTATAGTTTAGAATACAGTTTATTCAGAACATGGGGAGGAGAGTTAAAAGGGTAGTAGAGGCAGAGAAATGCAGAGAGAAGCAGAGAGTAGAGAAGTTGAAGGCGGGCATAAGCATGTGGAGAGAGAGAGGGAAGGGAAGAGCCCAAGTGGGCAAGAGAAAGAGAGAGCAAGAAACAAGAGATCAAAAGAGAGAGGAAGGTGCAAGCAGCCACCTTTATAGTAGGTCAGGCCTACCCGGCTGTTGCCAGGTAACTGTGGGGAGGAGCATACCTGGCTGTTGCCACGTAATTGAGGTGGAGTTTAGACAGAATGCTAAGAAGTAACCAGAGCATCCTTCCACTTATGGGTCAGATTGATACCTCCACTGCACCTTGAGTAATGGGCTATGGAAACTATTCAACTTGATTACAGGAAGAATGCAAGTGCTGTGAGGAAAGTTCATACAAGGTCTGAAGTCAGGTCCTGGTAAGTGTAGGATCATTGCTCTCAGAGGGGAGGAGCAGGCAGCTGAACAGCCAGAGCTGGAATAGTGGGTCCTCCCCCAGGGCTGGGTGGGGTGAGAATCCTCTTCAAAGACAGAAACAAATGCTAATGAAGTGCAAAATACTCCTGAGATCTGGAAAAGGTCTGACCCTGGTCCGGAAGCACAATTTAACCTTGAGGGGTGGTAAGACTCACTGGCCTATCAAGGCTTCCAGGCAGACCTGCCAATCAGACAAGGAGGTGGGTTCTTCCGAATGCCATTCTGCAAGTTCAAGGAGGCTGTGTAGGCTTGAATGATCATCTGTGCCCTGCTCTGAGCTCTGCTGTCGAGTGCTGTGTGGAGACCTCAGGGAAGCTCTAAAATCAAGTCATGGTGAGCACAGGATCACTTCCCACAATAGGTAAGAGCAGGCAGCTGAGCAGCGGGAACTGGGGTGCTAGGTCCTCTCTGGGTCTGCATGGGAAGCATCAGCCAGATGTGATCACCTATGAGGTCCCTGGTGATGCTCCTCACTTTTTAGATCAGGCAGTGACCTCTGAGTAACATCACTATCTTGGCTGATTCTGAATCTGTCCAAAACATTTGAACCAGTTGCTTTTTTGTAGAAACACAGGTGGTTTCTCTGACTCTGCAGTAAACTTGTCCAAAACCTTTTGTCTTTTATAGTATACATTAAGAAGACAGGTATAGCTGGGCAGTGGTGGTGCACACTTTTAATCCCAGCACTCAGGAGGCAGAGGCAGGCAGATGACAGTGATGGAATAATGATCAATAATCATGTTAATCAAAAATCAATACTAATGGCCAATAATCAATACTAGTCAATAATAAAAAGTGATCAATAATCATGACAATCAATAATTGATAATCAACAGCCAGTGCTAATCAACAATCAGCACTAATCAATAACCAATAATGATCAATAATTGATGCCACACGCTTCTAATCCCGGCCTTTGGGAGGCAGAGTCAGTCGGATTTCTGAGTTCAAGGCCAGCTGGGTCTACAGAGTGAGTTCTGGGACTGCCAGGGCTATGAAGAGATAGCGGCCGGCCCAGACTACATTTCCCATAAGGACGCGTGCCAAGATGGTGGTCGGAGAACTAAGTGCACATGCGCAGCAAACTCAATCCAAGATGGCGGCCGACCTTCAAACTACATATCCCATGATGCTGCAGGGAAAAAAAAAACCCAATATGGCAGTCGGCCAGAGACTACATTTCCCATGAAGGCTCTGCCGGGCGCACACGCATGATGTTTAGAAATACCCACCAGAGACTTGACTGACTGCATCATGAGACCGCTGCCTCAGTCCGGGAAGAGCACTTCATTCCCGGTGGCATGGGCGGGCTCCTTCTGACGTCACAGACCGCGCAATGCAATCAGATCACACACCGCTGGGTCGCCACAGACCGGGGAGATGACTGGAACTTCCAGGTACCTTGGCGGGCTGGTGGAAGTGGAAGCCCTGGGCTGCCAGTGAGCGGGTGGCAGCACCTGTGAATCTGAGGCAGGGGTGTGACCAGAGCTGCTTCCAGGTGGCTGGTAAACCTATGGACACGCCCCTAGGAAGGAGAACTGTATCACCTTGGGCATTGTTATTGAAAGACTCCCAGGAGGGGAGACCCTCACTCTAGTCTCCAGTAACTGGCAAGACAGCAAGAGGCTTTATTTCGGGAATCAGCCAGCTGAGGTTGAGACTCAGAGCAAGGTGTGTTGACCTCAAGGCCAGGGAGAGAAGAGTATTTAAAAGAAAAAAAACCACAAACCAGGGGGGCTAGGGGGAAACCAAGGAAGGATATCATAAAAATAGTGGAAAGTCCCAGCCCATCATTCAGTCGGTCATGTGGAAAACATCTTATACATGTTTTTCTCAGAAACTGAATCTTGCTCAATCATCTACTTTGTGGTCAGCCAGTTCCTGGAACCTGGAGCTAGTGAAACAGCTGGCCTACATTCTTGGCTCAGCTCTAGGGGTCATAAAAACTTTCCATGCCCTTTATAAATTTTTATAACTTTAAATTGTCCCCTGGTCATCATTTTCATCTGGACACAAGGGTCACCAGTATGTGTGAAACTGACCATTGATGGACTGTGATTATTATTCTGGGCTTTTATTTTAGGATCTAAAATAAAGCACTTCAGTACAGGCACAGTGGTACATGTCTTAAATCCCAGGAGATGAGCCTCAAGCAGATCGCTGATTCAAGTCTTCCTGGTACAGAACATGTTTTAGGTAAAGAAAAGCTTAGATACAGGCAAAGTGTTACACACGTATCATCCCAGCATTCAGGAGACAGAGCCATGCAGATCTCTGAGTTCAAGGTTCATCTACTGGGTAAGATCCAGGGCAATGAAGCTTAAGCAGTGAAGTTGCTGAAAAATATAAAGCTGGTGATGATGTAATAGAAGGGGCCATATTCCAGCCCCAGCAAGCAGAGGAACTCAGCAGCTTTGGCCATGTGACTCTGGCTTTAGAGTCAAGAATAGAAGGGACGACTGAGACAACTGATGCTGGTTAGCTGTAGTTAAAAAATTAGTGGGGATGAAGAAGAAACCAGCATCACTGAGGTGAAATCTTCTGGTGAGTGTTTTCTGAGAGGACAACGAAGCTGTATTCCAGAGATAGCCAAAGTTGTACATTGTTGTGCACCTGAAGTTAATCGTGTGTGAGAATCACTCAGATGGTATTAGGTTTTAGGCATAAATGAAACTCATGCAGAGTAGCTAAGGCTTGGCACGGTGAAGGGAGTGTATGACAGGAGTACAGTGAATCCTAGTCGCAGGGGAAGAACCCAGCATATTGAAGATGTCAGTCCCATGGGATGAGCAGAAAGAACAGCAGTAGCAGTAGAACAGAGTCAGCCAGAACCTAGAGTGCTATAGATGGAAGAGCTGGAGAAGTGACCCAATCTCTTTTGAGGAGTTCATATAATCATATGTGGATCCCAAATACTGGAACAAGAAGCTGTAATATTGAAGTTGCCTTTGAAACCCTAATATTTTGAGATTCCAAAGCTGTGGGGTACCTACTCAGGAAAACAGTTTCAGATAGTGCAGTAACAGATAGGGAGGTAGGTCTTTGGATAAAGTACCTTTTCTATTGCCATGCATGGCTTTTGCTTGAACAGGAGCATCTTTCAATAATAAGGACCTCAGGCACAAAGATGAGTTTGTAAATCCCAATCAATTCTGTTTTAGAGAGCTCACAACGTTCACTTGAGCAAACATCCTATGACAAACCCTCCTTGTCAACAGCTAGTCAAGGTACAACTGCAGGGTATAAATAACTAATACACCTTACAGAGAAAACGTTAGCCTACACATGACAGCTGTCAGATGATTTTGCCCCCTTGATTGGTTCTTGCAGATTATGCCAGTCATGCAGCTTTTAAAATATTAAGTTGCTGGCCTGCATGTTAATGTCCCAATCTTGCTGTAACTGCAATAAATACCCAGCATCCCTAGACTTGGTCTCTCAGATTCGATCTCACAGGAGGCTGACTGGTGAGAATCCTTATTACAGAGCTCATAATAAAGACCTCCATGTGTTTGCATTACAATAGGCTCCTTGTTGGTTGTTGGGGTCTCTGTGACTTGAACATAACATCTTAATGCATTGACTGGAACCCCAAGACCCTCAGGACTCCCAGCTAAAGGATTGAAAGGCCGGTTGTTAAGATGAACCATTGTTTCTATGTCAGTGGCTTGTCTGCCAGATTTGTGTCTGTGTGCCTTGGTTTTCAGGTTTTTCTTGAGGATATGTGGAGGGAGATGACTAAATTGAATGTGGAACCCTGCTACAGTGGATACACTGGAAAGTCGTAGCCCCAAAGTGCTTTGAAGATGTTCCAGAGTCTGGTATAGTGGACTGTGTTTGTCTGGTCTTAATTTCTGGGAAGGTTAGAGCAGACAGTGACCAAGCAAGCGAGCAAGCCAGGAGACAGTGCTTATCCATGCTTTTTGCCTTCAGTTTCTAATCTAAGCTCCCAAAATGATGGACTGATCTGACAGAACCATGTACAACAACCATTTATTACCTGAGATGCTTTTGCTTAGAGGATTCAATCACAGCAGCAGAGTAGAAAGTTAGAACAACAACAACAACAACATGGTATCAAAGGGTTATTTTGCTGCTGGACAGAATCTATGTTGTAGATTGCATTCTTATAGACAGGAACAAATTTTGGGTAGAAAGGTTTTTGGATTGGTTGGTGTCTTTAACTCTCCACTGGGGGTCCTGCCTGACTGCAGATGTGGCCTCTTCAGCATCCATATCTAACTGCTATGCATCTCAGCTAAGATCAACCCCATAGACTCCTTGTCACCCTCCAATTCATGGTCTCTGGCACATCCTAAATGTAACTCCTCCCCCCAGCCAGCTTCAGATTTTGATTCATTTTTCTTCTCTGGCCCTCTCTTGTCTCTCACCACACCTGTTGCTGGTTCTCCCCAATTCCCCTTTGTTATCTGCTCTCCCATCTACTTCCCTTTCTTCCATCTGCCTCCTATGGCTGTTTTATTCCCCCTTCTGAGTGAGATTCAACCATGCTCATTTGGGCCTTCCTTCTTCTATAGCTTCTTTGGGTCTTTGAAGTGTAGTGTGGGTTTCCTTTATTTTATGATTATTCTTCACTTGTAAGTGAGTACATACATGCATGTGCTTTTAGGTCTGGGTTACCTCACTCAGGATAATAGTTTCTAGCTGTATCCACTTGCCTGTAAAATTCATGATGTTTTTGTATTTTATAGCTGAATAGTTTTTCCTTTTGTAAATGAACCACATTTTCTATATCCATATTTTGGTTGAGTAACATTTGGGATTCTCCCAGTTACAAGCTGTTATAAATAAAATGGCTATGAACTTTGTGAAGTCCCTACTCTAGCTCCCCCACCTGTACAGAATCCCTCTCTTCAATATCCTCTGTTTCTCCTTTGAGAAGGTGTGGGCCCCTGGGTATCTCCACACCGTGGTGCATCAAATCTCTGCTGGGTTAAGTTCATCCTTTCCATTGAAGCCAGACATGGTAGCCTAGTTTAGGGACCAGATTCCAAAGATAGAGAGCAGCTTTAGGGACAACCCCTGCTAGAGTTGTTGGAGGACCAAAATGAAGACTGAGCTATACATCTGCTACGTGTGTTCCAGGGGCCTTAGTCTAGACTGTGTGTGTTATTTTGTTTGTGGATTAGTCTGTGAGTGTCCCCAAGGGTCCAGGTTATTTGAGTCTGTTGGTCTTCCTGTGGAGTTTCTATCTTCTTCAGGGCCATCAATCCTTCCTCCAACTCTTCCATAACAGTCCCCAAAGACCACTCAGTGTTTGACTGTGGTTCTCTGTATCTGTTTCAAGTCAGCTGCTGGGTAGAGCCTCTTAATGGACAATTATGCAAGGCTCCTATGTGGGAGCATAACAGACTATCCCTAAAAATATCATAGATTAGTGCTTGTTCAAAAGGAAGGTCTCCAGTTGGGCAAGTTTTCATTGGCCATTCCCTTACTCTCTGCTCCAGTTTTCCCCCTGTATTTCTTACTAGACAGGACATATCTTGTTCTGTGTGTCTACTGTGTTGTGGTTGAAACTGATCCTTCACCTTTCTTCTCGTGCTCCCATACATTCCCCATTTGTTCTCAGCTCCTAAATCACATAAGATACAGTATAAACATTTGGTATTCAATACTAAGCTATTTTGCAAGCCTGGTGGTTTTATATTTTTAACTTCATATCTATTGTTTATTGTTTTCAAGACAAAATTTCTCTGTGAAGCACTTCCTGTCCTGATTGTAGATATAGAAACCACAGAAGTCACCTGACTGACACGTTTTTTTAAAATAAGCACGTGCTTCTGTGTACCTCTTCATCCACATCTTTAATTTTAAAATTTGGAAATAAATATATGTATATATATATATATATATATATATATATATATATATATATATATAT
>JANHMN010000023.1:41782402-41792587 GCA_030674055.1 Rhabdomys pumilio | reverse complement strand
CCCTCTCCACTCTCTCCCCTCTTCCCCTCCCCTCTCCCCTCTCCCCTCTCCCCTTTTTCCTCCCCTTCCTTCTTCCTCTCCCTCTCTCTCCCTCTCTCTCTGGTTCAGAGAAGCAGGGGCAAACTTTTATTCTCCTTTTAGAAACAGATAAACAGCTTCTGACATTTCCTTTTGTTTCTTCTTTGACCACAGCTACTAACAAACCACAACTAACCTTCCTAAAAGACCAATAACCCTCCCCCTTCCCTCTTGGGGTCCTCAAATTTATGCACCCTCCAAAGAGTTCCCAGAATTCCAGATGTCACACCAACACAGAAGTCTGTAGCTGGCAAAACCATGCTTCTGCTAGAGCATGAGGCAAGTCATGGTCCATGGCTGCAGACAGTCAGAAGCAGTCTTATATTCCTACACCTGGGATTAAAATAAGAGCACATTCTTACAATATTTCTGTGCTTTCTTTAAAGAAACAAAAATTTCAGAATTCTCAAAAATGTCACTGCAAACCAGAACTGTATACAATACATTATTAAAGATATTTTTTAAAGTAATATTTTAATTGTGTGTGGAGTGATTTTTTCCCCCTCTGGGAAGGCATATTAATTTTAGAACAGCTGCATCTTCAGCGTTTCAGAAAAAAAAAATGTTTCTAAAACAAGCTATGTTGACTCAGGTCAGCTTGATCCCAATCTCTTGCTCCCTAAGGCAATGGCCTTACTTTCCTCTTGATTAAACTTTGTAAGTCCTTAAAAAAAAAAAGGATATATCATAACAGAGTTTAAAAATAACTCATTTGAGTCATGTAATTAACTGTCCATTGCAGCAACAGGAAAAAGACTTGCATGTGGAGCATGGCTTCTGCCTTCAGACCAGAACAAGAGGAACAATTTACTGTGTGCACTCCTGGGCGAAACGGGGTAGGCAATAGCTAGATCGCAGACTGAAGTTTAAGGGAGTCGGCTGCAGGGCTCGCCATTATGAAGAAGGACCTGATTCAGGCAGGGTGGTGATTTTGTAATTTCACAGCATGTATTAATTTATGGATATTAATGAAGACAGACCAGATGGATGAGTGTTGTGGTGAGACAATGAATATTGAATTCCAGTTAGGGAACTGTCTTACGGAGAAATGTACAATCTTTATTGACATAGTTAAGTCAGTTCAGAGGGTTAAGACACAGGCGTTTGGCTTCTAGCCGTGTGTGTGGTGTGTGTGTGTGTGTGTGTGTGTGTGAGTGTGTGTCAGGTTACAGGTCTCAGCAGAACAAGAGGGTCAAGGTCAGATAGTATCTTATTAATGCTGTGGACCTGGCTGTCAAGTTCTCCCAGCATTCCTCAGTCCCTACCTGTCACAGGGTAAGGCTGGCATACCCACCTTCTAGCTTAAGGATTGAGGTGCCCTTCTCCTAGCTGCCCTTCCTTTTGTAATCCATCCATTTTGGTTACCTGGTCTTTTTCATCTATTGTTTACCCTCCTGGCCTCTTTGTCTCTCCCCTTTCCCTTTCACCCTCTCCTGCCAGGGCTTAGGGCCATGTCCACTCTGGATTACCCTGCCCCTGCCCTAGCTATACTTTCACTTTTGTCTATAATAAACCTTCTACCCCACCATACCTAGGAACAGCCATGCCTTTTTCTTTTTTATTTCTATTTTCATTCACTGTTCCATGATTTCAAATTCGTAGTCACCTTTTTTTTTGGGGGGGGGTGGGTTTCGTGACAAAGTTTCTCTGCGTAGTCCTGGCTGTCCTGGAACTCACTCTGTAGACCAGGCTGGCCTCGAACTCAGAAATCCGCCTGCCTCTGCCTCCCAAGTGCTGGGATTAAAAGCGTGTGCCACCAGCGCCCGGCTATCGTAGTTCACCTTTTGCTTCAGTTGTTGTTACTGTTTGAGTTTGACTGGAGTTTGGCTGCAGGACTTCCCAGCTCTGAAGCAAAGGAATGGCTGCACTGGACATTGAGTGTGTGATGGAAAGCGTACACAAAGGACCTTTTAAGATGAACAGGTGCCCTGAGAGAGTGGAAGATTCTACTAAAATATAAATATACCAGACTAGGGCTCTGTCTGTCCCTAGAGTGGAGGACAGAGCTGGTAAGGCCTATGCTGTCTGAGTCATTTAATCTCTAATTGTCCAGTAGAGGAGCTGGCACTGTCCTGAGGCCAAGCTGGGTGGTCAAAGCTGATGAGGGACTCTGGGCAGGCTGGCAATCAGGAGGAGCACCAATGGGAGGCAGCCTGCAGATTCTTTCCATATTCTCCTCTGATGCAGTTCATTAGAGAGCTATGAGGGAGACCACAAGCCATGCCATGGTGATTGTGGTGGCCACCGGGAAGAACAGGTTAGCTAAAGCTGTCAGAGTCCAATCTGATTGGACTGGGATGAACTGTGAACCAGACTATGGTTCTGTTGGTACATGTGACCTGAGCAGAAGGCCTTGGCCTCTGAGCCTGGGTGTGGATTTCCTGGGAAGGAGGAGGCTCTTCAGATCTGGCCATGGGAAGCTGTGTTACTTATATCATCATTGCCCAGCGTATACACACAAGCATTGCTTTTGGTGTGCAGTGGGAAGACAGATTTCAAAACTGAAGGTCTGGTTTCTAGAAGTTCTGAACATTGCATTGCAAATTTAGTTTTGTGTGATAAATTTTACAAATAGTTTAGAAACTGGTAGAGAGGAGGCGATGAGGATTACCCTTCAGCAATATTTGATTAAAATCCTTTTACCTTTCCATTACCACCAGCCACGATGGTGTGATTTAGGGAAATTCAGTTCCACGGTACAAAAGGAATTTCTGAGATGCAGAGGTTTCTCAAGTGTGCACGGTGGTGTGCAGGTGGGTAGGGCAGATTCCACATCATGTACTTTATATAATTCTCGTGGCAGGACACAGACATTAAATTATTCTTCAACCTTTGTGTGTGGGCTCAGTGGGGCTGGGTTTGTGTGGGATCACAAGGGGGCATTAGGTGCTGCAGAGCCATAGCCCTCCTCTCTGATCATCACCTCCATACAGAGAGAGTTCTAGAGCATGGGGTCTCTCTGTTTAGAAGTGAGATCTGTAGTGGCTGGAGGGTCAGAAATATAACAGTTTAGGGGTCACTTTGAGTTATTTTTGTGGGAGTTGTGAAGTCTGCTTATTTAATGTGTGTACACATGCATTCATAGTTAACATTGAGTCAAGTACACATTTTTCTGTCTTAGTTTCCTTAGGTCTTTCAATGAAAACGTGACTATACCTTGGAGCTTGTGTTCTTGGTTTTTTTCTCTGCATCCAATTTTTTTTCACAAATGTTGTAAACCTTTGATGTAGTTTCATGGTTAAGTATGGATGGAATTCACATTGTGCCAAAATGTGTACTATTTCTTCATAATTCTATTGACAATTATGAGGGGTTTTTTTTTTCGCCTATGTGGCACATAGTTTTGGAATCAGCTTTCCTGTTATATATTGTTAGTTTTTTTTTAGATTGTTTTGAATTCATGCTGCAAATTGAACATGCCCAACATCCTTTTCTTTTCTTTCTTTCTTTTTTTTTTTTTTTTGAAAAGATCACTTTCATGGTGTTGTTTACAGTTGTATAAATGGGTAAAAGATATTCTATATAATCATTCATTTAGCGAACTACAGTAAGTGTGTGAAACTGAAACTGGTGTGAAATAATATACAAAGCCATAGAAAGAGTACTTTATTGTAGACAGTGACACAGAATATACTGTTAGGGTCACATAAAGGATATCTTCACTATGTATGACTTAATTGAGAAAACAAAAAGAGTGAAAATAAAACATGGTCCAGAATTGAACAATGATTCTGGATGTGACATGGGATTGTGTATTAGCCATAAAGTCTGATAGCAGTAGCTTGGGATTTTCCACAGTTATCAACTAAAATGAGTTATAAAACCATGTTGTGTTATAGTTGATGTAAAATCGCACATATTTAATACATGTATTCTGATACATTTGGTCATAATACCTACCCCCAAGCAACCCCATTCTACTGAGTTCTCATAAAAATGACAGAGTTGTCATGGATCCCAGCAATCTTCTCAGTATATTTTCCATGCACTGGAAATTATTATTATTATTATTATTATTATTATTATTATTATTATTATTATTTTGGTTTTGGTTTTTCAAGACAGGGTTTCTCTGTGTAGCCCTGTCTGTCCTGGAACTCACTCTGTAGACCAGGCTGGCCTTGAACTCAGAAATCCGCTTGCCTCTGCCTCCCAAGTGCTGGAATTAAAGGTGTGCGCCACCACTGCCTGTCTTGCCTTATTTTCTTGAAGGTTGAGTTTCTATCCTAAGCTCCCAAAATGTTGAACTGTGATCAACAAGTGAACCCGTTAGAACCTGGTTAGAGGATTCAATCACAGCAGCAGAGTAACAAGTTAGAACAAAACAAACAAACAAACAAACAAACACCAGAAAGTGATTTTGTTGCTGGACAGAACCTGGAAATGTTTGTTCTCTTTTAGAGGAATGTGTGGACTATCGGGACTTGAGATGGCAAACAGCATAGAAAGCTGTGCTCAGAGCTTAATCAGCTGTTCTTGTAGCACATGGAAGATCTGATTATTGCCAGTAATGCAAACAGAAGTTGAGGTCATAGGATTTCAGGTGAGAATAGACTCCATGAAAAATTTAGCTAGAAGGTCATTTGTGTGGTATTTTGACCCTAAATCTTTCTTAGTGTACTCATGTCCTGAGAAATTGAGTAAGGCAGAATTAAAAAATAATTGGCTGTATCCTTAGATGGAATATTGAATCTGTTGGATGATTATTATTGGAAACCTGTTGCACCCAACTTGTCCAGCAAGCAGACACAACACGGTTGGATTCTTCTCATCAGCCTTTATTGCAGGAACTAATAATAATACTATGGAGGACCCCGTGCAGCCGGAGGGTGCTGCTTATATAGAGGAGTAGATGTTGCCAATGTAAGGATTGGCTAAGGCTACAGTACCTCGTTAGCATATGCCCACTCGGGAGGGGCACACACCAGAATCATGTAGACGCATGTGTAGAATACCTGTTTACCAGAAAAATCTGAAGAGGCAGGCAGGCAGTTGCTGCCATCTTCTAATGTCAGCTACCGACATCTCCCCATAATTTATTATTTTAAAGAAAGGTCTGAGTCACTAACTATCAAGAGACTGTCTCTAGGGAATACTCAATATAAGAAAACCCGACAAGAGGGTCATTGTGCTCCAGCACCGAAGTGAGTTCAATCTCCCACATGGAACCGTGGCAAGCTGACTTGTATACTATAGAGGCCCCGATCAGAGTGAGACAGAGGAAAACAGAGGTCTGATCCCTTGTGCAAATTGGGAGACATTGTAATGAATTTCCACCCTTGTTGTCGTGCAACGAGTGTACTTAACATACCTGTCTCTGTGTCTTTTGTCAGGGAGAGGAAGTTTGACACAAAACCTCTATGCAATCAGACATGCTTTCAAGGAATCTATCCCAGAGTATTCTAGGAACATCCTTTGCACTCCACACGTGCACTCTGTACAGAAAAACATAGGGGCAGGTGTGTACACGTAGACCAGTCCTAGTCCGTGAGTAAGTGTTGATCACAATGGCAAGCAGGGCCCAAGTGATCTCAAGTCAAGTCTCAAATATGAGCAGACCCAGATGACAGGGAAGACAGCAAATTGATCTCAAGACCCAAAGTGGCACTCTTATTCTTTTAGAGAGGCCAGCCAGATGCCTGGGGAGCCATCATCCTCGATAGCAGACAATGCCTGATAAACCACTGCCTTGTGTCTAGCATGATCTTGTTTCAACCTGCAAAGTAGCTACAGACAGAAGGCACAACCAAGGAGAACCACAGCTCCCCAAAGGAATACCCCTGCCCATTCCTTAAAGAAGGAAAAGGCATAGGAGATCCGGTTGGTGAAATCTTCCAAGGAAATGGGATCTAAGCAGGTGCCATTTAGGGTGGCAATCTGAAAGAGCAATTCTCGAGATAGTCGCTCCGCTTCCACCGTCCAGTTGCCCTTCAGGAAGTCCGATAAGAGTCGACTCTGTTTGATAGACTGAGAGAAGTTAGCTTTCATAGGGGTAACACACAAGCCTTTCATGGGAGAAATGCAGGAGAATTGGACAATCCTAAATAAATCTTCTACTTGGTCCTGAATTAAATCTACTCTTTGGTTAACTAACAGGAGTCCTGAGACCAAATGAGCGTTATGCTCCTGTTGAGTGGCTAGAGCTGTAGCTGTTTGCTCCACCACACTATTAATAGTCTCAGCAGTTTGCACTTGCTGGGTCATAGCTATAGCTGGTGTGGTGGTGGCTGTTGCTGAAACCACTATGGCACCAATAATAGCTGCTATAATTCCAAAATCACGTTTTTCTCTGAGTAGAGCAAGAAGTGGGAAATTATTTGGCTCTGCCTCAACTGGCATGGGAACAAATGTGGGAAGCTTTACCAATAGAGCCGAATCATTGTGCCCGTTCCAGCATTCTGCTAGATAGCATTGTATATCACTACTGTTACAAGCCAGAACATTACTACTCACATTATTGCTTAATAAAAAGAAGAATGGTGCCTGTACACATACAGGTGCTGGGCTAAATGAATGATAGGCAAACATATTATTATAGGTGATATTAGATAGGCTAGTCGTGGTATTAGTCTCATTTCTAATTGCAGAAATATATATCCAAAGTTGCTCCCCAAACAATCTAGAAAAGGGTGACAATGATGTAAAAGCTCCTTGCTCATTAGATAACACCCTTTGCTACCAGGGCCAGAAATTTCTTTTACCTGAACAATTGTTTATAAATTGTACATCCTTAAGTGGGGGAGAAAATTGAAAACCAGGGATAATATCCTTAGAACTATGCTCGTTATTCTGGCAAGGGGTAAAGGGAGGTGGAAACTCCTGATTAGCTGGGCAGGGAGGTAGCAACTCGGTAGTCTTGTTAATATTAGGTGAAAAGGGTATGGTACCCTTGCTAGCCATAAGTAGGGTAGTAATATTAAGATTAGTGGTCTGATAACTTTGGGTGCTACCATCACTTGAAGAATGGCCTGCTATAACTTGAGAGAGAGCACTGAACAGTGTCCCCGAGCTTACTTTACTATGCTCTAAGGGATCCAACCAATTTGCCAAAGTAGCATTCTTTAACTAAATGCAAGAAGACTAGAATTGCCTCAGGCTAAAGCAAAGAGTAAATGCCAAGGTAAAATTAGATGCTGTATATTTCTTGGGAAGTTCTTGATTAGGAATGATACATGGCACATCACGGCCACAAGTGGTGGATAAAAATGTTGGAAGGACTGTAGAGTTACTATGTACTGGCATAGGTACAGGCCAGGTTCTGGCTACAGCCCATAATTGAACAGTCTCACTTGTCCCCAACATCACCGAGAGTAACAGGAGAGGAAGCATGTTGTGTATCCTCAGTGTCCTCTGGAGGATCCGTTGGGCAGGGCACTTTTCGTACCAATCTTTCTGGAACCCAGACGGGATCTTCTGCATCCTGTGGAAAAACACAAACAAAACCTTGTGCCCATGTCAGCACGGGATCAGGTCCTCTCCAAGTCTCTGTCAACACATCCTTCCAAATAACTGACAGGGGTCTGCTGAGGCGCACAATGCCTATCTGCTGCAGACCGCCCATGCACATCCAAATTTAAAAAATTAATAGTAAATAAGGCTAAAGATATTCTTTCTTTGGGGGTGCGGCTGTGGCCAATTCCCCCTTTTTGTTTTAATAAGCAGTCCTTGAGCGTGCGGTGCACGCGCTCCACAATTCCTTGTCCTTGGGGATTATAAGGTAGATCATGAGTAAGAATTACTTCCATTTGTTTGCAGAATGAGGTGAAGGAATGAGCTGTATATGCGGGGCCGTTATCCGTTTTTAGCTGGTGGGGTGTTCCCCAAGCGGTCCAGGCTTCCAGGCAATGCGCCATGACATTGCAGGCTTTTTCTCTGCTGAGGGGTGTGGCATGAACAATGCCTGAATACGTATCGACAGATACGTGGGCATATTTTAGTGTGCCAAATTCAGGAATATGAGTCACATCCATCTGCCACAATATAAGTGGCAGCAGACCTCTTGGGTTAACCCCTACTCCTGGTGGGTGGATATATATGACACATTGAGGGCACTCTAGCACTATTTGCCTTGCTTGTGCTCTGGAAATTTTAAATTTTTGTTGTAAAGTTTTGGCATTAACATGAAAAGATTGATGAAAAGCTTTTGCCTTGTCAAAAGACGAGAACATAAGCACGTGGTCAGTTCTAGTCAGCTGGTCAACTTTATTGTGTCCTTCACTAAGTGGTCCAGGCAAGCCCGTATGGGCCCTGATATGTTGTACAAAGAATTTTTCAGTGCGTTGCCAAATCAGCTCCTGCAATTTATGGAAAAGGGAGCAGACAGTGCTGCTGTTCTTAATAGGACCAGCAACTTCCAGAATCTTGGCTGCATTGACCACATAAATAGAATCAGATATTAGGTTAAAGGCAAAAGGACAGTTTTTAAATACTTCTATGACAGTATTCAATTCCACAATTTGAGGAGAGCCAGGCTGAAATTGACAAACTACTGGCTCTTTGATGTCTATTAAATATGATCCACGCCTAGTCTTAGAACCATCTGTAAAAACATTAGGGGCCTCCTTTAAAGGATAGGCAGAGGTGAATTTTGGAAAAATCATAGGATGTTCCTTAAAGAAAGACAGCAAAGGATGCTTTGGATAATGGTTATCAATAATTCCTGTAAAGCCACAAGTTAAAATAGCCCAATCATCTACTGTGGCGCTTAAAATTTTTACCTGATTGCTGGAATAGGGTACTACAAGCGTGGAGGGCATACAGCCAAAATGTTGTATACACTGCTGGACACCTGTCAGTGCTAGGGTAGCAACAGCAGAGGGATAATGTTCTATAGACTTTCCAGGGGAAACTCTTGAATGGACCCATAATAACTGTCCATTCTGCCAAAGAATACCAGTGGGTTGGCAAAAGGTGGCAAGTATACATAAAATTATGGGCTGTTCCTCTTGCCATCATTGTAAAAAGGCTTCCTGTAATCCTTTTTCTACTTTCAAAAGTGCTAGTCTTCCTTCTGGGGTTAACTGGCGCAGTGAGTCAAGAGCTGAATCACCCACCAAAATATTGTAAAGAGGCTTCAACTCATAATTTGGTAAATTCAGATAACAATGAATCCAATTAATATCTCCTAATAATTTTTGAAAATCATTTAAGGTTTTTATCTTATCTTTTCTTAACTCAACCTTTTGAGGTACAATTCATTCTAATCCAATTCTTGATCCAAGATAATTTATAATTACACCCCTTTGCACCTTTTTGGGGGCTATAATCAATTTTTTTTCTTTTAATAAATTGACCAGATCAACATATGCTTGTTCTAAAATAGCTTCTGTCCTTGATGCCAGTAGTATGTCATCCATATAGTGTAAACATTTTAACTGAGGATATTTCCTTCTTAAAGGCAATATGGCTCTTCCAACATAGAGTTGGCACATAGTAGGGCTGTTGGCCATGCCTTGAGGCAGGACCACCCATTCATATCTTTGGTCAGGTTCCTCCTGATTGCAGGAAGAAACTGTAAAAGCAAACCTTTTAGTATCTGCCTCGCACAGAAGGATGGAGAAAAAACAATCTTTTATATCTATAACAATTATAGGCCATGAGGCAGGTAAAGATGTTAAGAGCGGTAGGGCTCGTTGCACCGGCCCCATGTTCTGCATTTGTTGGTTAATTGCTCGCAGATCATGTAAAAGCCTCCATTTGCCTGATTTCTTTTTAATGACAAATATGGGTGTGTTCCAGGGTGAAACTGAATGTTTTACATGTCCCAATTGTAACTGTTCCAATACCAGTTCTTTAGTTGCCTTTATTTTCTCGGAGGGTAGAGGCCACTGAAGAACCCACACTGACTTCTCCGTTTTCCAAGTAATGGGTATAATATCCTCAGTGGCCACTAGTGAAAACCCAGCCCTTGGTGAGATGTGCGGGGCTGAGGTAGTATAGGATCTCTCCTGCCCTGTAGGTGTTTTCCTAACCCATGGGAAGGATGCCATCCCATATCTCTCATCATGTTATTTGCTTTGATGGAATAGTTGTACTCATTGCTAAGTTTTATATTCATGGTTGTGAGGAGATCTCTTCCCCATAAGCTGATAGGCAGCTCCAATACAT
>JANHMN010000023.1:41744361-41772589 GCA_030674055.1 Rhabdomys pumilio | reverse complement strand
TTTTTTTACATTTACAGTGTCCAGGATGACAGGAGAGGCTTATTGAGAGACTATATTTAAAAGGAATATGAATGTATATTCACAAATACATATGTAATATTACATACATAATCATGTATACTAGACACACACAAATTTCAAGTTCTATATGTATGCCCAAAAGTTAGAAACCTAAATTAAATAACTTTTTCATGAAGGCCTTTAGAATGCATGCTCATATTGGAATCTTTGGCAGACAATTGAAGACAGTCAGCCTCTTCATATTGAGCTCTTAAGGGTGGGGAAAATTATAAATTCAAAACAGACTAAGACACCTTGTGCAATGCCATCTTTCAACATCTGAAATACACAAGGAGGCAAAAAATAGAATCAAGTCTTTAGCACTGTCCAGTTTGTGACCTGGAGACCAATGTACTAAAGCCAAAATAATCTGTGACACTTTTGAAAGAATTAGAGATTGATATGAAAATTAATTTTCAGTACTTCCTAATGTAATGAGACAGAATCCCACATTTGTGTACACAGTTAACTATTTTTAATACATGATATAAAAGGAGGAAATAAACTTAATAACTTACGTAAAATTAAAAACAATATTATAAAAATTTTCTTCTATAGGCCAGTCAATTGCAAAAAGAACAAAACCGCAGTCAGTTCTCAAATCCTCATAATAATCAACATTATTCTTTATCCTCCAAAAGCAGAGAGTTTCACTCAAACTGCACAAGGTGAGAGAAAACTTCAGGAGCGAGAAGGAAATAGTGAAAGCACACAGCTTCTTCATGTCAGCTAGGATCTAAGATGCAGCAGTTGTGAAATCTGTTTCTTACACAGACAAACATCACAGACACATTCACATCTATGTGTCTGTTTTAAGGCTATTGCTGTCTGAAAATCCACTCAATTATATTTTACAGTTCCTTCCCATACACCCTGTGCCATGTTCCCTGGATACATCTGAAAAAATATGGCCTCAAGCTCTGCATCTGAGGTCTGAAACATTTTGATCAAAACATTTCTAAAAATATGTTGTAAAGATCATGTTCTCCATCCTCAGGTGTCATGATTTCACAACTATTCATGGAATTCATTCCAGGGACAATCTTCTGAGCAGCTTGGGCCACACCATGAGTTAATAGACATATGTATGAACACAATTGGCAATCATAATGATGGAATATATCAGAACTTCCATAGTAAGAAAAGAGTTCAGAAAATCATAATGTTCCCATGTTATCAAGACTTTGAGTTGAATCATGGGAAATTATGTCTTCCATTTCTTAGTCCATGGAAGGGCAGTCTGACATACAACACTGAGCCAGGAGTTAAGCATTCTCTCTGTTGTATGCATAGTATTGCATACTCGTCATGTTTGCAAAATCTCCTCAAATGTCCAATGATTCCTGTCATCTGGAGAAGCAGGTATCATGCTAAATCCAATATTGCCTGAAATTACACAGATACAACATCCATCCTGTCCAATATCAGTAACTATGCAGACATTCATTTCACTGAGTTAGAATGCTGATCTCTTGCCTAATCCTCAGTTCCTAACAATCAGGATCTTTTGATAAAGTATTTCTTTGGATGAAGTTTCTTCACACATTATTAAGATGATTGTGATTTGTAATTTTTGAACTACTTATAATGACCACAATGAATTGTATACTCCCCAAAATGAAATGGAGTCTTTAACTCCAACTATCCATCATCACTGGGAACATTTTCTGGATGGTTGGTACTTTAGTGGATTATAATAAGATAGTTTTTAAAAATTTATTTATCATTTTATTTGTTTGCATTTCAAATGTTATGCTCTTTTCCAGTCTCACTTAAATAAACTCCCACCGCATTCCTCTTTTCTTTGCTTGTAAGAAAATGCTCCCCCATCCACCTACTCCTCCTGCCTCACCACCTCCCTGGGCTTAGTCCAATGTTTGGGTGTATCTGCCTCTTAGTCATGTGCTGGCAGAGCCTTTTAGAGGAAAGCTCTACCAGGCTCCTGCATGTAAGCACATCTTGACATCAGCAATAATGCCAGAGTTTGGTGTCTGTGGCTGGAATGGATCACATGATGGAATTTTCTTTGGATGACCTTTTCTTCTGACTAAGCTCCATGTTTTTCCCTAAAGTTTTTGTAGACAGGAACAATTTTGGTTGAAAATTTTTGAGATATTTGAGTGACTTCATCCCTCCACTGGGGAACATGTTTACATACTGGAGATGGTCTCTTAATGTTCTACCTCCCTACAGTTGGGTGTTTTGGCTAATGTCATGCCTATTGGGTCCTGGGAGCCCCTCAAATTCCTGCCATCTGGGACTTTGTAGTGATTCCCCAAGTTCCCCACCCTCTAATGCTACATATTTCTACTCTTTATCTTGGCCCTTTGGACTGTTCTTCTGTCTCTTTCCGTATCTGGTCCCTCCCTCCTCTGCCTCCTGTGATTATTTTGTTCTCCCTTCTAAGTGGGATTGCAGTATACACACTTGGGCCTTCCTTCTTGGTAAGCTTCACTTGGTCTATAGCTGTATCATAGGTATTCTGAACGTTTTGGCTAATATCCACTTATCAGTGAATATGTATCTTGTAAGTACTTTTGGGTTTGGGTTACCTCACTCAGTATGATGTTTTCTGGTTTCACCCACTTGCCTGCAAATTTCATGATGCCCTCATTCTTAGCGGAGTAGTATTTCATTGCAAAGGCCCATCCTGAGTTACCAGCATGAAAAGTTGATAAGTCACAACTTCCTATGAATCTGGGTCATAGAGGTTGAAGGTCTCTGGGTTTCATGTTCAAATGCACTTTCATGCGTATTTATCCCATAATCCAGAAACTCATGTCTGAAATTTAAAATTTTATATATATATATATATATATATATATATATATGTGTGTGTGTGTGTGTGTGTGTGTGTGTGTGTGTGTGTGTGTATGTATATAATCAATATTTTGTAACTACACATAAGCCATAAAATTTTGTGATTCTGTTTGAATATTGTTATCATCTAATGAAGTACAGTGTATACTCATTAACAGAAATAATTTGCTCCACTCCAGGTTTGGTTTTAAACTTAGAAAATATTTAGTAATTCTATGAGAGTCTTGTATAACATGCTTTCTTCATATTCATCAAATAATTCTTACTTATCTACCCTACTGTCTTTTCCCACTCAACAATGTATCCTTATTTTTTATTTATAAATCAACTAAGAAGTTCAACAAGGAATAGTTTGGACTTTTAATCTGGAATGATCTATAGTCCAAAAATAGAGGGCCCACATGTGATCCAGATCCTGAGGCTGGAAAACACAGGCTTTTGATCTGGATGTTCAGGAATAGTGGCCATGAAAACTTAGGAACAGGTATGGTGATGCACAGACTTAATCACTAGAATAAAGACAAGCAGATCTCCGAGTTCAAGTTCAGTCCTGGACAAAATATTTTCTAGGTGAATAAAAGCAGAAGCCCGGGATTGATGGTACATGTTTTTAACACCAGCATTCAGGAGACAGAGACATGAAGATCTTTGTGTTCAAGGTCAATCTACTGGGCAAGCTCCAAGAGTGAGCAGGTTGGAAAACAGAAATCTGGAAATAGAATAAGAGGCAATATGTTCTAACAACAGCAAGAAGCAGAAATAGATTGTTTCTGCCAGTTTGCTCTGGCATTAGAGTCAAGAATAGAAGGGACTACTGGGACAATTGATGCTGGTTAGATGGAGCTAAGAAATGATGATTGCTAAGGAAAATACCAGCATCCATGAGGTAAAATCCTTTGGTAAATGTTTTCTCAGATCACAAAGAAGCTGTGTTCCAGAGATAGCCAACATTATCGCTTGTATTGCAGCTGGGATGGTAACATGAAAGAATGACCTAAATGGTACTGGCTTTGAAGGTATGAAATGTTCATGGAAAGCAGCTAAACTTGGTACTGTGAGATGCCAGGGAAGGCCAATGGTGAAGATGCAGTCTCAGTTGTAGTTGATGGCTAAGGTATAAAGAAGTCATGTAAAGAAGGTGAGCTTTGTCACCATGAAGAGAGCCTATGAGAGGCTACTGGTGAACCCTAGTTGTATCAGAAGTCCCCATAGTGTTGGAGATGCCAGTATCATGGAATGTCTACCAAGAACAGCAGCAGTGGAGGAGTGGAGTCTACCACAGATTAGAGGGCTACAGAAGGCATGGCTGGAGAAGTGACACATAGCCTTTGGAAGAGCCCAGAAGATCATGAATCTTAGACATTGAAACTAGAAGCTGTCAAGTTGAAGTTGACTTGGAGATCCCAAGATTCTAAAGATGCCTGATTCTGTGGAATTAGAACTTGAAGACTAATGTGTAGTAATCTTAGTTTATAGAACTGCAATATATTTCATGTGTGACATTCAGAGATAAAACAGCTCTTTACACATTCTCACAAATATAAAAATTGTAATATAAGAGTGATAGATTTGGGGGAATTCTCAAGGTTTATTCATCTCCAAGTATTGCTAATTTCTTAAGTTTATTTCAGAAAAGTTAGCATTTACCTGTTTCCTAGTGTGAAGTTTACTGCAATTGGAGAGAAAATTTCATGTTTCAAACACCCTCCTCAATCATCCCTATGCTTTCTTGTAGAATACTAGGAAGAAGATATGAGGTTTTTTTCGGGGTAATGTTTTTTTGATACTGATGAGATCAACAGAAATCCTTATCTTCTACCCAACATGTCTTTGATATTCTCTCCCATTACTGACATGTGTGAAGATACATTGGGATTTCTGAAAAAAATATATTCATCACAAAATAATTCTTGGCATTTTAATAATTATGACTGTGGAATACAGACAAGCTGTGATGTAGAACTTACAGCACCATTATGGACAACATCCTTAAAACTAGCAATTAATTCTAGGAACCCAAAGGTGAGAATGTGTGATACTGGATGAATTAACAACATTTTATTCTATTCATAGGTGCCTAGGGAGAAAACTTGCTTGACATAGGCTTCTGTGTACACTTTCTTATATATTATCCATTTATTATAAAGGATTAAAGAATCAGATCTTTGATACATTGAGGAAACAGTTAAATATGTTTTCTAAAACATGGTGACTTCTCAGGAATAGTCTAAAATCTAATAGGAATAATATATGATATTTATAGTACAATCTTACTATCCTCAACAGGAGTTCTGAAATCTGAGTAATGTTGCTTGTATATAAGTTCAAACTTTCTAACAACCATATTCCTTACAGGATCTTTCATCATCTTTCTATGTCCTCTAGGTTTTCTTTGGACCATTTAATTCTAACCTGAGTGACCATGACCAGTTTTCCTATGTCTATCAGGTAGCTACCAAGGACACATGTTTGTCTCATGCTATGGCATTTTTGAGGCTTCATTTTAGATGTACTTGGATAGGACTTGTCATCTCGGATGATAGCCAGGGAATTCAGTTTCTCTCAGACATGAGAGAAGAAATTCAAAAGCACAGGATCTGTTTAGCTTTTGTGACTATGATCTCAGAAAACAAGCAAATATACGTGACAAGGTCTAACATATATGATAAACAAATTATGACATCATCGGCAAAGGTTGTTATCATTTATGGTGAAATGAACTCTACCTTAGAAGTCAGCTTTAGAAGATGGGCATTGTTCTGATCCGAATTTTAACAAAAAGTGGCTAGAAAGCAGCTATCCATGCCTGTAAGGCGCATGTGGTATCCATTCCTCCAAGACTTATGTCATATCCACGCCACGACAAGGGGCATGGCAAAAGTGTATAAATACCCCAGATTTCCCTTCAATAAGAGACTTGAGACTAGTTCAGAAATTCTGTCTTTTCTCCATTCCTAGCATCTCTTCCCCTTATCCCCATTTCTCTCTCCCTCTAGACACTGACCTGAAGACTCGAGCAAGCCGCAACATTTTTTGTTAAGTCTTTTGTCTCAAGCCAGGTAGAGTGGAGCTGGTTGCAACATTTTTGGTGCTTAATGAGAGGCAGAGACCAAGAGAGGTGACGTAAGACTTGGAGTGGTTGGGAGCAGTTTGTGGAAGGACAAGAAGGAGGAGGAGATCATGGATTAGAAAACTGCAGGTTGTAAGGGATCTCATAGCTGGGGAGTAGAGTAGTTCACTTAGGACTTAACTAACCTGAGATAAAAGTTCATTGCACCCTAATCTCTGAATATGGCTCAGCAGCCTTCTAGGCTGCACCACCGTCGTGTATTGAAAGCTGAGTGGGTCTGAGGGCCTACAAAGAAGTTACAAAGTTTCAGTGCCCTGGAAAAGCTGCAAGGAGAGAACTCAACTGCCTGTGAGGTCGTTTTTCAGGCAGAAACAGTGAACTGAGATGACCAAAACAATGGATATCTTTTGGGCTTTATATGGTGATATTTCAAATGGTTTGATAGGAATCAAGTTAGGGAACATAGACACCTTATTATTTATCAGTATGGCAATATTTATTCTCTTGGTTTACTATGTCTTCTCAGAAGACAGGGCCCTAGATTAAAAATTACTTGCCTTGGAAAAGAGATTACAAGTAACACTAGAACAAAAGGTACAGGATTCTATTGGTCAAAATAAGCACCACAAAATGATAGAGATAAAATTTGGAAAAAAAAAAAGTCTAGAAGATATTTTACTAAAGTTACCAAATCAAAATAAGGCAGACGCTGCAATATTACAATTACAACATAAAGAGAAGTTTATGACTGGGTAACAAGGCTTAGAGGAAGAGGCAGTAAAATATTATGACTCTGAAAGGCCCTCTCCCAGAGCATCTCCACTTCCAGAGGCTCCTATTGTAGAGACAGTGGTTATAGATACCAGAAGGAGTTAAAGGATAAATTTTCTATTATTAAACAACAAATAGAGTTGGAAACAGAGTATTAGGAATTAATTAATCAGCTACAAAAAAATGGGGACAGGGAAGAGGTCTCGAGAGGCCAACTGCAAAAATCCCCCGGATGACAATCATCAACCCGGTGTCCAAAAGCAGTGCCTACCCTATAGTTTTAGTTCAGCTACAGATCAGCCAGAGAAGGGAAATGCTGAGACTTTCTCTTTACCAGAGACCAGAGATGCTCAAGGGGTTGCTTGGAGATATCACACAGGGTTTAATTTTCAAATTATTAAAGAATTAAAAAATGCTGTATCTCAATATGGTGCCACTGCTCCCTTTACTCTTGCAATTTTATAGTCTATGGCAGAGGAGTGGCTGACTCCTAGTGATTGGAATATGTTAGTGAAAGCAGTTCTTAGTGATGGAGACTATCTTATTTGGAAATCAGAATATCATGAGAATTGTGAAGAGACAGCTAGGAGAATCATTCAGGCAGGCAATGGTTGGTCCTTCGATGCCTTAGTAGGAGAAGGACAATTTGCTTCTCATGATAACCAGGTTTATATGCTCAAATTCAAAATATGACCCAGGTTTATATGCTCAAATTCAAAATGCAGCCATGAAGGCTTGGCATAAACTCTCGGTAAAGGGAGACCTTGGTGCATCTTTAACAACAGTCAAGCAAGGGCCTGATGAGCAATATTCTGACTTTGTTGATCAATTAATGACAACAGCAGGGAGGATTTTGGTAATGCAGAGGCAGGTGTAGATTATGTGAAACAACTTGCATATGAAAATGCCACTTCTGCCTGTCAAGCAGCCATTAGACCCTATAGGAAAAAAACAGACCTTACAGGTTATATCAGACTCTGTTCTGACATAGGTCCCTCCTACCAACAGGGCTTAGCTATGGCTGCTGCCATGCAAGGACAATCAGTAAGAGAATTTTTGGCAAGAAGAGATAAAACGGCCTGTCTTAAATGTGGCAAGCCTAGACACTTTGCAAGAGATTGCAAGGCAGAAAATGAGTTAACCCAGAGACAGCCCAGCAAACAGCCTGGGCTCTGCCCACTTTGCAAATGTGGAAGGCATTGGGCTAGTGAATGTAGGTCCAAAAGAGACACACGAGGAAACATCCTTTCCCATAATCAAGGAATCGGGAACAGGGGCCAGCTGTAGGTCCTGAACCAACGCAAGTCAAAAGAGACTTATGGAGCAGTCAGTGTCATACCAGCAAACACCAATCCCTTTCTGAACTTAGTCGAGCAACACCAGGAAGTGCAGGACTGAACCTCAGTTCTGCCACCCACAGAGTATTAACCCCAGTAATGGGACCTCAGGCCTTACCCACTGGAGTGTTTGGACTGCTCTATCCAAATGTGTTTGGCCTGATAGTGGGAAGAAGCAGTACTACTATGCAGGGACTACATATTTTTTCTGGAGTTATAGATAATGATTATCAGGGTGAGATTAAGCCAATGCCACAGGCAATTCAGAATATAGTCACCATTCCTACAGGAAAGAGGATAGCTCAACTAGTGTTACTTCCATTGTACCCTACTAATGACAAGTATAAGAATCCTAAAAGAGGGGATCAAGGCTTTGATTCCTCTGATGCATACTGGGTACAGCCCATAGTTAAACAAAAATCTATGATGACAATTTGGCTTGATAGAAAGGTATTCCAAGGCTTGGTTGATACAGGAGCTGATGTGACTATCCTAAAACAAAGTGATTGGCCTGCCACCTGACCTCTGACCCCAACCTTAACAAACTTAAAAGGTACTGGCCAAAGTCAAAATCCACAGCAAAGCTCTGAGGTGCTGACATGGAAAGATAAAGAAGGACATACAGGGAATATACAACCCTATGTCATTCCAGGCCTTCCTAATTAACTCTGGGGCTGAGATCTGTTATCCCAGTTGGAACTGATTATGTGCAGCCCTAATGAAGTAATTACAGCTCAAATGATAAACTCTGGATTTTCCCCAGGGAAAGGATTAGGAAAAAGTGAAGATGGATTTACTCATGCTATTGAGGTTTATGGTAACAATGAAAGAAGAGGCTTGGGGTATTTTTGATGGCGGCTACTGATTCAGCTGCACCGCTTGGGCGTTGTGTGGATCCCATCAACTGGAGGGGTACTCGCCCATCTGGGTGGATCAGTGTTCCCCAACCAAGGAAAAATTACAAGCTGCCCAGTTGCTAGCGCAGGAGCAATTACAGGCAGGATATTTAGAAGAGAGTCACTCTCCCTGGAATACCCCAATATTTGTCATTAGGAAAAAGTCAGGAAAGTGGAGATTGTTGCAAGACTTGAGGGCTGTTTACACGACCATGATTATGATGGGAACCTTACATCCTGGTCTGCCCACACCGGTGGTCATACCTTTAGGTTATTATTAAATAGTTATAGATTTAAAAGGCTGGTTTTTTACTATCCCCTTGCATCCTAATGATAGAAAGCGCTTTGCTTTCACTGTTCCCTCTATAAACTTTAGAGAACCTATGAAAAGATATCAATGGAAGGTCTTGCCTAAGGGTATGGCTAACAGTCCTACCTTGTGCCAAAAATTTGTGGCTTCTGCCATAGAGGGTGTTAGAACCATGTGGAAGCAAATCTACATGATTCATTTCATGGATGATATTTTGATAGCTGGAAAAGATGGAAAACAGGTACTCCAGTGCTTTGATGATCTTAGAACAGCTTTACAGACTGCAGGGTTACAAATAGCACCAGAAAAGGACAATTACAAGATCCATATACTTATTTAGGATTTCAGATTAATGGTTCACATATTATTAATAGTAAGGCCACACTGAGGACTGATTTCCTTAAGACACTTAATGATTTTCAAAAACTACTGGGAGACATTAATTGGCTACGACCATATTTGAAACACACGGGGATTGGAGAATGGAAGCCTCTGTTTGATATTCTCAAGGGAGATCCTGACTCTATTTCTGACAGGGCTCTAACAGAGGAGGGTAGAAAAGCCCTCCAGAAGATAGAAAGTGCTATTTCGTTCCAATTTGTAACTCATATTAATTATTCTAAGCCTTTATATTTTCTTATTTTTGACACTAAACTAACTCCTACTGCAGTTTTTTGGCAAACTGCTCCCATAGTTTGGGTTCATCTTCCCTTACCTCCCAAGAAGGTTCTTAATCCATACAATGCAGCTGTAGCAGATATGATTATGTTAGGCAGAGATAACAGTCAAAAATATTTTGGAAAAGATCCTGATGTCATAGTACAACCCTATACAAGGCATCAAGTTGATTGGCTTATGTAGAATTCTGAAGTTTGGACTATTGCATGTGCCTCATTTGCTGGTCACATAGGTAATCCTTATCCACCAGATAAATTGGTTCAGTTTTTGTAATCTCCATGCATTTCTTTTTCCAACTCGTACTGCACATGCACCTATCAAGGAAGCATTGCTAGTTTTCACTGATGGTTTCTCATCAGAAACAGCTGCTTATGCCTTTAAAGATCAAGTAATCTCCTTTGCTACATCATCTGTGTCAGCTCAATTGATTGAATTACATGCTGTTATTGCTGTGTTTCAAGCATTTCCAAATCAAACCATTAATATTTACACAGATAGCTCATATATAGCTCATTCTATCCCTTTGTTAGACACTGCTGCACAAATAAAGCATTCCTCAGAAGCAGCCGATTTGTTTTTACAGTGCCAACAATTAATTTTGAGGAGAAAGTGTAAATTCTTTGTAGGATACCTGAGAGCCCACACTGGGCTACCAGGTCCTCTCTCTGAAGGAAACACCAAGGCAGATCTACCTACTCATGCAGCTATAGTGACTTTATCAGATCTGCCATCTAATTTGGTCAGGCCATAAAGGCTCATGAGTTAAATCACCTTAATTCTAAAACATTAAAGGTTATGTTTAAAATTACCAGAGAACAAGTTAGACAAATTGTCAAATAATGTCAATCATGTGTTAATCTTTTACCAGTTCCTCATTTGGGTGTAAATCCAAAAGGACTGATACTTAACACTCTCTGGCAAATGGATGTTACTCATTATAATGAATTTGGCAAGTAAAAGTATATACATGTATGTGTAGATACATACAATCATTTCCTTTATGCAACATTACAAACTGGGGAAGCAAGCAAGCATGTGATCACTCATATGCTTCCTGAAATCGCTGTATTGGGTGTGCCTAAACAGATAAAAACTGAGAATGGCACAGTTGGCACAAGCACCAGTTTCCATCAGTTCTGTGAAAAATTGGGAATACTACATAAAACGGGTATTCCATATAATCCACAGGGCCAAGGTATGGTAGAAAGGGCATATCAAACAATTAAATGTCAATTTCAAAAATTAAAAAAGAAGAATGGTATCCTACCAAGGGATCCCCCAGAAATATCCTTCATCATGCACTCTTTATTTTAAATTTTTTAACTTTGGATTCTGAAGGAAAAATCTGCTACAGATAAATTCTGGCATCATAAACCAAAAAGAATTTTGCAACAGTCCTCTGGAAAGACCCATTAACTGGAACCTGGGATGGGCCAGATCCCGTTGCTTATCTGGGGAAGAGGTTCTGTTTGCATATATTCCCAAACTTCAGATGGTGCATGTTGGTTGCCAGAAAGACTGATTAAACAAATAGACAACAATAACAAATCCAGAGAGGAGAAAACCCCTGAGAAGAGTATTTTTTCTTTGCAGGAAATATGAAGGAAACATGAAGATGCTTCACAATTGCCTTCAAACTGAACAGATGAATGAGGAAACCTGACTTGGGAAGTTCTCAGTGCTGAAGGAGACATCACCACCTGAATATCTATGGTAGTTCTATTGGACTCTTTTTTCCTGACCTATTTCTGTGTGTTGCCCTTTAAAAAGAGTGTTGCTGTTATGCTGACTATTTAGGTATTAAGTCTCTTGCCTCTCAGGTTTATGCTGTTCAACAGACTGATGGCTTTTGTAAGGCAACAGATAGATGCTATTCAAATGAAACCCATACAGGTCTCTTATTACAGGATAGAAGTAAGGGACTCTGAAACCTCTGTCATCAAGACTGATGAGGATTAACCCCTAACTTATGCACTAAAACAGATAGTCAATGACGAGTAAGAGAATATATCGAGACCCTTGCCCCTAAAAGAAGGGAGGCCTCACCATGCTAAGACAGGAGCTCAACCAATGGCTGTTGAGTATCCAAGAATGAAAAAGGGAGGCTGGGGTCCTTTCCTCCAACCGAAGACAGGCAGTTTCCATAAGTTTTCCCAGCCTTCTTTTTTGAAAAACTAATTAAATAAGGAGACCTGTTGGGAGCCAACTTTTAACAGAAAGTGGCTAGAAATCAGCTATCCACGCCTGCAAGGCTTAAGTCATATCCACACGCCCACAAGGGGCATGGCAAAAGTGTACAAATACCCCAGATTTTCCTTCAATAAAGGAGACTTGAAGAGACTGGATCAGAACCTCTGTCTTGTCTCCATTCCTAGTGTCTCTTCCCGTTATCTCTCTCCCTCTAGACCCTGACCCAAAGACCGGAGCAAGCTCCAACATATTTTGTTAAGTCTTTTGTCTCAAGCCAGGTAGAGCGGAGCTGGTTGCAACATTTTGGCATGCTCACAAAAAGGCGTAACATGACTGCCTTCTATAAGACCCAACAAGTAGCTGAAAGAGTCAGATGCAGATGTTTACTCCCAACCCGTAGACAGAAACTGCTGACCCCTATGGTTCAATTAGGTAGAAGCTGGAAGAAGCTGAGGAGGGGGATGACCCTATAAGACCTATATTCTCAACTAACCTGGATTTCCAAGATCTCTCAGACACTGGGCTACCAACTAAGTAACATACACCAGCTGATATGAGGTACTTAATACTTATACAGCAAAGGACTGCCTGGTCTGAACTCGTTCAAAAAAGATGCACCTAACCCTCAAGAGACTGGAGGCCTCAGGGAGTGGCAAGGTCTGGTGGGTATGGCGTCGGAGTTGGGGACATCCCCCTCAAGATGTGAGGAGAAGGTATAAAATGTGGAACAGTCAGTGGGTGAACTGGGAGGGGCATAAAGTCTGTATTGTAAAAAAAGTTTAACTATAATAAAAATAAAAACAAAGTTCACTCTCAACCCAAGGACCTAGTTTAATCTTCACTCTCAACATAGTTAGAGGAGAGAATTGAGTCCTGCCAGTCTAAAGATACACACATACACACACACACACACACAGACAGAGAGAGAGAGAGAGAGAGAGAGAGAGAGAGAGAGAGAGAGAGAGAGGTGGGCATTGGTGGCACATGCCTTTAATCTCAGCAAATGGAAGGCAGAGGGAGGCATATTTCTGAGTTCCAGGCCAGCCTGGTCTACAGAGTGAGTTCCAGGATAGCCAGGGCTACATTGAGAAAACCTGTCTTGAAAAAATAAAAAGACCTTGCCCGGACCCTGGTGGACAGAGAAGCCACACAGCTGATGTGCTATCCTTAGGAAACTGTGTCCAGAGGCATCCTGGCCAGGTTATGGACCACAGAGCTGCAGGTAGGAGAACCTGCACACCACCCTAGGCCTCAGAAGCACAACTGGCAGTAGCGAGACCCCAGAGCACACCTGGCATCCAGAAAACACTCCTACGGAAAATGACGCCTCTTCTGCCCCTTGCCCGAACCCCTGTGGACAGAGCAGCCACACAGCTGATCTGCTTTCCTGAGGAAACTGCGTCGAGCGGCATCCTAGCCAGGTCACGGACCGCAGAGCTGCAGCCAGGTCACAGACCACAGAGCTGTAGAGCAGGGTACACCGTATCCTGAAGCATCCTAGAGAAGCAACTACACTCAGAGCAGCAAACACCTAGCTTTTCTACTACCGTGGAGACACCATATCCTGAGATATCCTAGAGGACCCACTGTATCCAGAACAGCTGGAGCTCAGGATCATAGAGTAATCCGGAGCCTGAGGAGTTCTGACACAAGCAAAATAACTGGAAAGGCAGACTCCAGTCAGAACCAGTGAGTTCGAGTAACACTACAGCTAACCAAATGGAGAAAGGCAAGCATAAGAATGTAAACAACAGAAACCAAAGTTATTTGGCATCACTAGAACCCAGTTCCCCCACCATAGCAAGTTCAGAACACCACATCACACCAGAAAAGCAGGACTCAGAATTAAAATCACTTCTCATGATGATGATAGAGGAATTTTAAAAGGACATAAACAACACTCTCAAAGAATTTGAGGAGAACACAGGTAAACAGGTAGAAGCCCTTAAAGAAATACAAGAAAACACAACAAAACAGGTGAAGAAATTACACAAAACTGTCCAGGATCTAAAATTGGAAGTAGAAACAATAAAGAAATTCCAATGGGAGACTACCCTAGAGATAGAAAACCTAGGAAAAAGATCAGGAGTCATAGACACAAGCATCACCAACAGAACACAAGAGAGAAGAGAGAATCTCATGCACAGAAGATACCATGGAAAACAGACACAATGGTCAAAGAAAATACAAAATGCAAAAAGCTCCTTTAACAAAACATCCAGGAAACTCAGGCCACAATGAGAAGACCAAACCTAAGGATAATAGGTATGGATGAGGGTGAAGACTCCCAACTTAAACGGCCAGTAAATATCTTCAACAAACTTATAGAGGAAAACTTACCTAACCTAAAGAAAGAGATGTCCGTAAATATACAGGAAGCCTACAGAACCCCAAATAGACTAGACAAAAAAAGAAATACCTCCTGTCACATAATAATCAAAACATCAAATATACAAAACAAAGAGAAGATACTTAAAGCAGTAAGGGAAAAAGGCAAAGTAACATATAAAGGCAGACCTATAAGAATTACACCAGACTTCTCACCAGAGACTATAAAAACCAGAAGATCCTGGACTGATATCATACAGGCCCTAAGAGAACACAAATGCCAGCACAGACTACTATACCCAGCAAAACTCTCAATCAGTATTGATGGAGAAACCAAAATATTCCATGACAAATCCAAATTTACACAATATCTTACCACAAATCCAGCACTTCAAAGGATAATTGGAGGAAAACTCCAACACAAGGAAGGAAACTGCAACCTAGAAAAAACAAGAAAGTAATACTCAAACAACACAAAAGAAGGTAGCTAGACAAACATAACTCCACTGCCAATAACAAAAATAACTGGAAACAACATTCATTTTTCCTTAATATTTCTTAATATCAATGGACCCAATTCTCCAATAAACAGACATAGACTATCAGACTGGTTACATAAACAGGACCCAACATTTTGCTGCATACAAGAAAAACACCTTTGTGAAAAAGACAGAAACTACCTCAGAGTAAAAGGTTGGAAAACAATCTTCCAAGCAAATGGCCTCAAGAAACAAGCTGGAGTAGTGATTGTAATATCAAATAAAATCATTTTTCAATCAAAAGTAATCAAAGACAACAAAGAAGGTCACTTCATATTCATCAAAAGAAAAATGTACCAAGAGGAACTTGCAATTCTGAATTTCTATGCCCCAAATGCAAGGGCACCCACATACATAAAAGAAACTTTACTACAGCTTAAAGCATACATTGCACCTCACACAATAATAGTAGGAGATTTCAACATCCCACTCTCAGCTATGGACGCATCGTGGAAACAGAAACTAAACCGAGACACAATGAAACTAACAGAAGATATGAACAAATTGGATTTAACTGACATCTATAGAACTTTTCATCCTAAAACAAAAGAATATACCTTTTTCTCAGCACCTCATGGTACCTTCTCCAAAATAGACCATATAACTGGTCACAAAACAGGCCTCAACAGATACAAAAAGATTGAAATAATCCCTTGTATCCTATCAGACCACCATGGACTAAGACTCACCTTTGACATGGACAAAAACAACAGAAAGCACACATACAGGTGGAAACTGAACAATGCTCTACTCAATGATAACTTGGTCAAGGAAGAAATAAAGAAAGAAATTAAAGACTTTTTAGATTTAAATGAAAATTATTACACATCATATCAAAATTTGTGAAACTCCATGAAAGCAGTACTAAGGAAAAATCATAGCTCTAAGTGTCCACAAAAAGAAAATAGAAAGAGCATACATTAACAACTTGACAGCACATCTGAAAGCGTTAGAACAAAAAGAAGCTAATATACCCAAGAGGAGTAGACGGCAGGAAGTAATCAAACTCAGGACTGAAATCAAACAAGTTGAAACAGAAAGAACTATACAAAATATCAACAAAACCAGGAGCTGGTTCCTTGAGAAAATCAACAAGATAGACAAACTCTTAACCAGACTAACCAAAGGGCACAGAGACAGCACTCAAATCAATAAAATCAGAACTGAAAAGGGAGACATAACACCAGAAACAGAGGAAATTTAAAAAATCATTAGATCCTACTACAAAGGCCTATAAAAAACAAAATTGGAAAATCTGGGTGAAATAGACAATTTTCTAGATACATACCAGGTACCAAAGTTAAACGAGGAGCAGATAAACCATCTAAACAGTTTCATAACCCCTAAAGAAATAGAAGCAGTCATTAAAAATCTCTCCACCAAAAAAAGTCCAGGGCCAGATGGTTTTAGTGCAGAATTCTATCAGACCTTCCAGGAAGAACTAATGCCAATTCTCTTCAAACTATTCCACAGAATAGAAACAGAAGAAACAATACCCAGTTTGTTCTGCTAAGCTACAATTATGCTCATACCTAAGCCTCACAAAAACCCAAACAAATAAAACGAACTACAGACCAATCTCTCTTATGAATATTGATGCAAAAATACTCAATAAAATTCTCACAAACTGAATCCAAGAACATATCAAAGCAATCATCCATCATGATCAACTTTACTTTATCCCAGGAATGCAGGGAGGGTTCAATATTTGAAAATCCATCAATGTAATAAACTACATAAATAAACTCAAAGAAAAAAACACATGATCATCTCACTAGATGCTGAGAAAGCATTAGAAAAAATTCAACATCCCTTCATGTTAAAAGTCTGGGAAAGAGCAGGAATTCAAGGTCCATACCTAAACATAGTAAAAGCAACATACAGCAAGCCAATAGCCAACATGAAACTAAATGGAGAGAAACTGGAAGCAATCTCACTAAGATCAGGGACTAGACAAGGCTACCCACTCTCACCCTATCTATTCAATATAGTACTGAAAGTCCTAGTTAGAGTGATTAGACAACAAAAGGAAGTCAAAGGGATACAAATAGGAAAGGAAGAAGTCAAAATTTCATTATTTGCAGATAATATGATAGTATACTTAAGTGACCCTCAAATGCTTAGTCACAGGGGAAAAGTTCCTGAACAGAATAACAATGGCTTATGCTCTAAGATGAAGAACTGACAAATGGGACCTCATAAAATTTCCAAGCTTATGTAAAGCAAAGGATATTGTCAATAAGACAAAACGACAAACAACAGATTGGGAAAAGATCTTAACCAATTCTACATCCAATAGAGGGCTAATATCCAAGATATACAAAGAACTCAAGAAATTATACTCCAGACAACCAAATAATCCTATTAAAAATGGGGTAGAGAACTAAACAAAGAATTCTCAACAGAGGAAACTTGAATGGCTGAGAAGCACCTTAAGAAATGCTCAACATCCTTAGTCATCAGGGAAATGCAAATCAAAACAGCCCTGAGATACCACCTCACACCTGTCAGAAGGGCTAAGATCAAAAACTCAAGTGATAGATGCTGGCAAGGATACAGAGAAAGAGGAACTCTCCTCCATTGTTGGTGGGATTGCAAGCTGGTACAACAACTCTGGAAATCAGTCTGGCGGTTCCTCAGAAAACTGGACATAGCATTACCTGAGGATCCAGCTATACCACTACTGGGCATATACCCAGAAAATGCTCCAACATATAACAAGGACATATGCTCCACTATGTTCATAGCAGCCTTATTTATAATAGCCAGAAGCTGGAAAGAACCCAGATGTCCTTCAACAGAGGAATGGATACAGAAAATGTGGTACATTTACACAATGGAGTACTACTCAGCTATTAAAAATAATGAATTCGAGAAATTCTTATGTAAATGGATGGAACTAGAAATTATCATCCTGAGTGAGTTAACCCAATCACAAAAGAACACACATGGTATTTACTCACTAATAAGCAGGTGTTAGCCCAAAAGCTTAGAATAGCGAAGACTCAACTCACAGACCACATGAAGCTCATGAAGAAGGAAGACCAAGTGGTGATGCCTCAGTTCTACTTAGAATTAGTGACAAAATTACTCAAGGGAGCAAATATGAAAACAAAGCATAAGACAGATACTAAAGAAAGGGACATCTGGAGACCATTCTACCTGGTATCCATCCCATGTACAGTCACCTAAGCTAGACACTGATGTGGATGGCAGGAAGTGCATGCTGTCAAAAACATGATACAGCTGTCTCCATAGAGGTCTGCCAGAGACTGACATATTCAGAGGACGATGCTCACAGCTAACCACTGATCTGATGAAGTATTTCGCAATTGAGAAGTTAGAGAGAAGACTGACAGAGCAGAAACGGTTTGGGGCCCCATGAGGAAAGCAACAATACCAACCAACCAGAGCTCCCCAGGGGTTAAACCACCAGCCTGGGAGCACATAGGGAGGTGCCCATGACTCCAGCTGTATATGTAGGAAAGATGGCCTTGTCAGGCATAGGTGGGAGAGGAGATTCTTGGTTCAATGAAAATTGAACATAGAGTGGGGGGGATTTGAGGGTGGGGAGGGGATAGTGCAGGCAGGGAGTAGTTGGGAGCACAGCCTCATAGAAGCAGGAGGAGGGGAGATGGCATACGAGGTTTCTGGGTGGTGGGAGGAAGTGGGGTAAGGTGATATAATATGAAATGTAAAAATAATACCCAATTTAAAAATTTATAAAAGTTAAGTAAAAAAAAAGAAAGCAAAGATTGAAAAAGAATAAAAACAAAAAAAATTAGTTTGATAATAAAATATATTTTGAGAATTTTATATTGCAGAATACACAGTCTAGGTGTATCTACTCATCAAGCAAGCTGAACAGACCTGCTCAATCCTCTGATGTCCTGGAATTCCATCTGAATGCAGTGAAGACCTGGTGTCAGAGGCTTATCAATTTACTCTTTCCCCCACCCCTCTTCTAATATCTCAACACCTATAATCAGCTTGAAGAAGTTAATGAAGAGTCAGCGCCCCAATTACCTGGGCTTGGGGACTAAAATGGTTAATATTGAACTGTCTCTCTGGGCAAAAGTAGTGGTTTTGTTGGAACAGCAAGGATTATCTAGGATTTATTTCATAGCCATAACCTATTGATAGAAATCTGTATAATTATTCTCAAGATGAAGTTATAATTTCTTAAATTGTACAAAATTTACTTCAATGTCAAATTTAATGTTTTTATTGGTACAAGCTCCTTATTGATATAAAAGTGAGTTGAATATTGTTATATAACACATTTAGGAATACAAGGCTTAGACCCAGTCCTTCTTTAACTTTCTTAACTGATTTGAGATGGTCAGCCTGTGAGTTAAGGTACTATAGCAAATTCATGGCTTTGAGTTTATTGTTAGGGTGTTTTCAATATTTTATTTAGAAATAGCTGAGAGGATTTAACGAACAACAGTCCAGATTGCCTTACATGGATAGTTGGTTTTCAAAATGTCAGAAGTCCACAGAATTGACTTTACAAACATTTCTGTATTAATGTTCATTTTGATTAGAGACCTGTCTGCTCCTGACAACTTCCTGTCTTGGATTCTAAGAAGAAATTGAGCATCTTTGGAGTTACTCCAGTTGTGGTGAGACGGCCACTGGGCAAGAATTGCCTCTTTCCATCTAAAGACAAATTACTGACCAGAAAAGGACACACTTGCAGAATAGTTGACTGATTATATCTGCCAAGACAGAGTAATCAGCCCTTAATAATTCTGCATCACTAAGGTCTGTCAGATGGTCCTGGGCCAGAAGGATGAAGATCAGATGCTCCAACTTTTTGTAGTATAAGGACTGACCAGGTGTTCAGCTATCTCTATAAATTGGCTAAGATTTAGAAGCTATGCTTTGTGCTTCTCATAATTTCAGTTAACTCAGTCTTTCTGGATTTCTGACAGAGTTGAAAATTTATAGTCTCATAGCCAATCCTGGCTATTTACTTTGAGAGAAAAGATTTGAGTGGATGGTTTTCAGCTGACATTCATTCTAAAGCCAAGAAAAATCCAGGTTCAGAACTAAGTGTTTTAGTTAGGAGAGATGACATAGGTTCTGGTTAGTCAACATCAAGATGGACTTGGTATTAAGAATATCTTGTACCTCACTGGTACAAATTGTCATAATTATGCTCTAATAGTATTTTGAGAGAAAAGTTTTATTTTAACAAGAAGGGTGATATGTAAGAGGAGCTAAGGTGGGAGGAGCACCAAGAAAAAGAGAAGGAGTAAGAAGAGAAGGAGAAGAAGGAAAGGAGAAGCTAAGTGATGAGAAAGAGAAAGAGAGAGAAAGTGAGGGGAGGGGATATAGAGGCAGATATTCACATGCCTCCACCAGTCAAATATAGTTAATATATCTAGGTATTGCGTTACACTTCTGATTGAGCATTACCAAACTTATAAAGCCTTTGATTAACATTTTTAAAAAATTGTATAAAAGCAAAAAGGAAAAAGGGGCATGGGATAGGGGTTTTCTAGGGAGGGGAAATGGGAAAAGGGGATGACATCTGAAATGTAAATAAAATATTTAATAAAAATAAAAATAAATAATAAAATTAAAATTAAAATTAAAAAATGGAAAAGCAAAACAACTCCCCCAAAAATGATTCTCTTCCCAAATACTCCTCCTTTCAAAAGGTATTTAACATCAGGCCAGCACTGAGAAAAGGAGGTACAGTATTTACTTATTGCCACTCTCCACAATGACTTAAATAAACACTTTGAAACCATGGACTGTCTCCTTTCATCAGTATCTTCCATGGGGAGCATTTGAGAAGTCCTTCACCTACAGAGCCACCCTAAAATCTCCTGCAGAAGACCTCTTTGTGCTTTCAGGTGCTCAGACCAAAAACCCAATCCAGCTGTCCACGACAAGTCAAGAACTCTCATCCCTACAACCAGATCCATCATGGGGTGAGCAAAGTCATACTTCCCGAGTTCTGCCTCCCCAAGCAGCCATAGACCCATGGTGGGGCAGACACAGAACCCAACAAGAAAACACAAATGTCTACATAAATGCGCTCTAAATTAAATAAAACAAAAACACACATGAGTGAATTCTCTTTTCTACAATTGGTCATGTACCCGTAGCTGACATTTATAAGTAATTCCTCTTCTATCCATTTTATATTTTCTCCATCTTCCTCTACCAGCATCTCAGCAAGTTGTGACCCTTTCCACAGGTAGTGATGCCTACCTGTATTTTTGATGTATCTGTATCCTTTGTCATCCTGATTGGAATAGGCTGTTTTATTTTCCAATTTAATTTAATAAAAGACATGGTAGTACCAGGAGATATCCTAAAGGATCTCCTGTACTTCAGATATAAAATGTGTAATCTCTATTTGGGGCTCATTATCGCACTTCTCTGAACATGAAGTAAGTTTCTTAGTCTGGTATAGTATTGTGTCAAATACGTTTTTGGAGAATAAAACATTCTGGAATCCTAGGTAAGACATTCCGTAAGACTGAGGTTTTAGGAGCATACAGGAAAGAAACTCCACAGGCAGAAGGGTATCAATTCAGGTAAGAACAAAGCAATGTCTTTTTAGAGAGAAGAGAGTCCAATGTAGTCACCCTGCAACCACATTATTGGCAGGTAACCCTAAAGAATGATGTCATGTCTGTGGCTCAGTGTTGGTCACTTCTCTTGGTAGACATAGCACTCAGTAGCAACTGTAGCCAGAGGAGTCTTCCATAACCTCTATCATTTCCATCATGTTCACACTTTTATGGGCTCATCAGACAATGCTAGGAATGACTGGAGAAAGAGATTGACGGTACACAGAACAGGATATCCTATCTACTTGATTACTGAGCAAATCCTCAGCCAAAGCCAACTTTTGATGAGCATTTATGGGAGGAACAAATGTTTTAAATTCCTTCCACCATTTGTTGAGTTCTATCCACACACTTCTTCCCCAGATGTCTTTTTCAATAATGTTCTTTTTTTATTTAATTTAATTAATTTTTTCCTTTATATTTTTCTTTTTGAATTTTACATCATGTACCTCAGAGATTAATTTGATCAGGCATATGCAAACCATTGTGAATTAGGTTTTTTTTTTTATCTTGATACAAATTAGGGTCATTGAGAGGAGAGAATATGAACATGACTTTAGGACATTTCCTTTATTAATGATCAGTGTGGCAGTACCCAACCCAATGTGGGCAATACTATCCGAATTCCCGCCTTTCTCTCTTGTCACTTAGCTCCTCCTCTTCTTATCCTCCTTTTCTCCTTACTCCTCCTTTTCCTCTCTTTACTCCTCCCACTTTAGCTCCTCCTACATATCACCCTTCCTCTTAAAATAAAACTTTTCTCTTAAAATACAATTAGAGCATAACTATATCAATTTGGATCAGTAAGGTACAAATAGACCTAAAACCCACTCCATCATTTTGTTGACTAAACAGAACCTCAGTCATCCCTCCTATATAAAAGCCTTACTTCTGAACCTGGCTTTTTTTTCTTGGTTTTACAATAAATGTCAGCTGAAAACAATCCTCTCAAATCCTTTATCTCAAAGTAAATAGCCAGGATTGGCTATGAGACTATAACTCTTCAACCCTATCACAAATCCAGAATGACTGAGTTAATTGAAATTAGGGAAGCACAAAGCATAGCTTCTAAAACTTAGCCAAATTATAGAGACCACTGAACACCTGGACAGTCCTTATACTACAAAATGTTGGAGCATCCAATTGTCAGCCTTCTGGCCCAGGATCATCTGACAGACCTAGTGATGGAGAATTATTAAGAACTGATTACTCTGTCTTGGCAGATATAATCAGCCGACTATTCTGCAAGTGTGTTCTTTTCTGGAGAGCAATTTGTCTGTAGATGAAAAGAGGCAATTCTTGCCTAGTGGCTGTCTCACCACAACTGGAATAACTTCAAAGACACTTAATTTCTTCTTAGAATCTAAGACAGGAAGCTGTCAGGAGCAGACAGGTCTCTAATCAAAATGAACATTAATACAAAAATGTTTGTAATGTCAATTCTGTGAACTTTTGACCTTTTGAAAACCAACTATCCATGTAAGGCAATCTGGACTGTTGTCTGTTAAATCCTCTCAGCTATTTCTGAATAAAATGTAGAAAACAACCTAACAATAAACTCAGAGACATGAATTTGCTATAGGCCCTTAACTAACAGTCTAACCAACTCAAATCAATTAAAAAACTTAAAGGAGGACTGATTCTAAGCCTTGTATTTCTAAATGTGTATGTAGACACAATGCCTATGAGAGTAACAATATTAATCTCACTTTTATATTAATAAAAATCTCATACCAATGAAAACGTCAAATTTGAAATCAAAGTAAATTTTGTACCATTTAAGAAATTATAACTTTATCTTAATAACAAATATACATAACCAATAGATTATTGGTATGCAATAAATCCTAGCTAATTCTCCATGTTCCAACAAAGCCATTACTTTTCTCTAGAAAGACTGCCCAATATTAACCACCTCCATTCCCAAGGCCAGAAAATAATTGCGCTGACTCTTCATTAACTTCTCCAAGCTGATTATGAGAGTTGAGATATTAGAAGAATGGCAGGGGTAAGAGTAAATTGATAAGCCTCTGACAATGTGTGTTCACTGCATCCAGCTGGAATTCCAGAACTTCAGAGGTTCAAGCAGGTCTGCTCAATTCACTTGATGAGTAGATACACCTAGACCATGTATTCTGCAATATACAATTCTCAAAACAACTTTTAGTATCAAGATAATTTTTTGTTTGAATTCTGAAATCTGGTTTTTTGGCAGCCTGCCTGTGTCATGCCTAATCCATATAATTGTGGGAGTTTCTATGGGGGTGTGCTCCAACCATCCTACCATTTCTGCCTTCGTGCTCTCGAGTTCCCCAAAACGAGGGAATCCAAACTTCCAGGCACCATGGCCGTCCACTTCTTCTGATGCCTGGCAACCCTCAACTACTGTACAGGCGGAGACATAAGTTTCTCCCTTTGTGTTCTCGAATGGAGATTTTAGAATGGCTACTCCAGATTGTTTCTTAGGACCATTTACTTGAAAATTTGTTTTTCAGCCTTTTATTCTAAGGTAGAGTCTGTTTTTGTCACTGAGGTGGGTTTCTTGTATGCAGGAAAATGCTGGGTCCTGCTTATGTATCCAGTCAATTAACCTATGTCTTTTAATTGGGGAATTGAGTCCATTGATGTTAAGAGATATTAAGGAACAGTGATTGTTGCTTTCTGTTATTTTTGTTATTAGAGGTGGAATTATCTTTGTGTGGCTATCTTCTTTTGGATTTGTTGGAAGAGGATTACTTTCTTGCTCTTTCTAGGGTATAACTTCCCTTCTTATATTGGAGCTTTCCCTCTATTATCCTTTGAAATGCTGGGTTTGTGGAAAGATATTGTGTAAATTTCATTTTGTTGTGGAATATCTTGGTTTCTTCATCTATGGTAATTGAGAATTTTGCTGGGTATAGTAGCCTAGACTGGCATTTGTGATCTCTTAGGGTCTGTATGACATCTGTCCAGCATCCTTTTGCTTTTATAGTATCTGGTGAGAAGTCTGGTATAATTCTGATAGGTCTGCTTTTATATGTTACTTTGCCTTTTTCCCTTTCTACATTTAATATTCTTTCTTTGTTTTTGTGCACTTGGTGTTTTGATTACTATGTGACAGGAGGTATTTCTTTTCTGGTCTAGTCTATTTGGCATTCGATAGGCATCTTGTTTGTTTATGGCCATCTTGTTCTTTAGATTAGGGAAGTTTTCCTCTATAATTTTGTTGAAGATATTTATTGGTCCTTTAAGTTAGGAATCTTTACTCTCATCTACACCTATTATCCTTAGGTTTGGTCTTCTCATTGTGTCCTGGATTTCCTGGATGTTTTGTGTTAAGAACATTTTACATTTTGTGTTTTCTTTGACAGTTGTGCCAATATTTTCTATGGTATCTTCTGCACCTGAGATTCTCTCTTCTATCTCTTGTATTCTGTTGGTGATGCTTGCATCTATGACTCCTGATTTCTTTAGTAGGTTTTCTATCTCCAGGGTAGTCCTCCTTTGTGATTTCTTTATTGTTTCTACTTCCATTTTTATGTCCTGGATGGTTTTGCTCAATTTCTTCACCTGTTTGTGTTCTCTTGTAATTCTTAGAGTAATGTTTGTGTTTCTTCTTTAAGGGATGCTACCTATTTACCTGTGTTCTCAAATTCTTTGAGAGTCTTATTTATGTCCTTCTTAAAGTCCTCTGTCATTACCATTATAAGTGATTTTAAATCTGAATCTTGCTTTCCTAGTGATAGGGGTAATTCAGGAGGTTTGTGTGTGTGTGTGTGTGTGTGTGTGTGTGTGTGTGTGTGTGTGTGAGAGAGAGAGAGAGAGAGAGAGAGAGAGAGAGAGAGAACTAGGTTCTAATGATGCCAAGTACCCTGGGTTGCTGATGCTTATGTTCTTGTGCTTGCCTTTTGCCATCTGGATCTTCTTAGTGCTACCTTCCCTGTCTCTGACTGGAGCCTGTCTTTCCTATTATTTTGGGTGTATCAAAACTGTGTGGGGTGGTTGTTCCTACTGGGGTTAGAGCTGGGGCCCAAGATCTGCTTAGTGCTCAGACACAGACAGGAAGGAATCAGTGCTTCAGGCCAGGAGTGACTTCCTGTGTCCTAGTGGTAACCAGTTACTCCCTGTTTTAGGCATTTGTTGTTGTCTCCTTACCTAAGATACTGCCTGGGTTAGAGGTCTTGGGAAGCCTGCTTTTTCTGGTTCTGTGAGACTGGGGGAATAGCTGCTGCCTGGGATCGGCTCAGTGCTCAAGCCCAGACTGGAATAAATCACTGCTCTGGGCCAGGAGTGACTTCCTGGGTCCTAGTGAGTCACAGTTTCTACTTGTTTGAAGCCAGTTTTCCTTTCTCCTTACCTAAAATACTGCCTGGGTTAGAGCTCCTGGAAGGCCCACTTCCTCTGGGTTCTGTGAGATTGGGGGCAGAGCTGCCACCCAGGGTCTGCCCCCTTTTATCTTAAAGATACTGTTTTACTGAAGTCACCTAATACCTCTGTATGTTATATGTATTGATCTGATTTCCCACATAGATCCCTGAGCCCTGAGTGGTGTTGTTTTTCTATATTAACTGGTGGTAAGGAGATAATCCTGAAGACAAACCTTTCTTATGTCATCAAATATGGAAAATCTGAGCTGATCCCCAACTAGAAGCTTTATCTCTGTTGACTGAAATTCTAATTGCTAGAAAGTATACCACATGCTACAAGAGAAAAAGGTAAAGGGAATAACGACCAAGTGGGTCCTACTCTAGAAAGATTCCTCCTCTTCACATTGTACATTTAAAAACATGCAAGGTACCCTCTTACAAAATGGTCCCTCATCTAAGGCTCAGGGAAAAGTGAAGATGGTAGAAAAGATCTTGAGAGTCAAAGAAAAAGGAAGCTAGCTGTGAACATATATCTTCTAGGATTGGCAGAAGGTATACCATGAAGTCTTACCAATATGACCTCCACAACATAATGAGGAAAAGGGTCACAGTGTGCATGACAGCTTGGAAGGAAGAAAGCTGGCAATGTATGATCTACACAACCATATACAGGAAGCTATAAACCTAGAAATGGAAGAGGTTGTCATCCTCAGGGACAACCAGAGAAAAATATTTGTGATATACTACCAATGATGAGCCATCAGAACATAAATATATGCAATTTTACATGATCTCTACAATTTACATTTCAAAAAATATGAATATGCAAATACATATACACATTCATTAAGAATTGATGAAATAAAAGGGCATGTACATTTTAGGAGTGCAGGGAGGGGCACAAAGATTGTTTTGAAGATAGAAAATATGAACAAAAAACAGGTAAATTACAGTGTCAAAAATAAACTAACAAATAATATTTAAAAGGTAGAGCAGTAAATACAACTTTGAGGGAAACCTGACAGTGTCCTGCAACACCTGACATAAATAAATAATGTGTATTTGCTTGTATGTGCATATTTGTGCGTGTAATATGAAACCCAAATAATCTTTAATACTCATATTTTGATAAAATTTATGATGAGACCATTTATCTAGGGTGGTTTATGTCTTTGTATATTTCACTGTCCTTATTGTGGGAAAGATCTTGTGTGGAATAATTCCGTTAGTGGTTTTCCTCACTTCATGAAACACAATCATTTCATAAAGAAATTGTGTGTTTTCACGTAAAGTTAGAGTGTTATATTGCAGACACAATCTGAACCCCCTTGACGTTTTATACTATGTTCCCTTCTTAGTATTTTATCTAATTTTCTTAACATCTTCCTAGTACATTGTAAAGATATTGTAAAATCCAGCCCTTTTGTGATGACCATCAAAATATGCATTACTGTCAGTGTGCCTCACACTCTGCTAACATTCACTCCTGTTTCCCTTTTAAAATCAGTGCCTTGTATTGCATCAGGAGTCTATGATATTACAAATCTCAATAGAGGCAATTTACTGTTTAGGTGATATTTTAGTTTCTATCACTGTAAGAAACACTATGATCAAAAGAAACATGTGAAAGAACTGTTGATTATTTTATGTACCTAGTCACAGTATATTGAACGAAGCCAAGGCATGAAAATTGATGTAGGCTGTCCATGAAAACAAATGGAATAATGCTGATTATTGGCTTTCATGTCCATGACATCTGCAGTCCTCTTTCTTATAACTCCCAGAACAACATGCCTAGAGTTGGCACTGTCCACAGTCAGTAAGGTCATCTTATATTAATGATTAATTAAGTACATGGCATACACACAAAACTACAGGTTAAAATGATGGTAGCCATTCCTCAATTGAGATTCCTTGTTCTCAATATCTGTAATTTGTGTACTTATGAATGAAATCATTTTCCACTAAACTTTAGTAATTGGTATGAGAATTGACAGTGCTCTCCTGTTTGTAAGTTCAAATTTGTATATTATATTAAATACTACTTTTGTTAATATAAAGGAAAAGATATGTTGAATGTCATCTAAAATTTCATACTATTAAAATTTCAAAGGTGCAATTTATCTTTGTACTTCTGTATAAAATTTGAATCTGGTCTTACTAAAATAATATAACATTTTGGGACAAAGATACACCCTAGCAACCCTGCACTAGAAGCCAAGATGGAAAAAACCTCCACAACAACCATGACCTTCCCCCTAGTGCTGTGGTAGACAGGGAGGAAGGTGAT
>JANHMN010000023.1:41705864-41729361 GCA_030674055.1 Rhabdomys pumilio | reverse complement strand
TACAGACAAGCTGTGATGTAGAACTTACAGCACCATTATGGACAACAGCCTTAAAACTAGCAATTAATTCTAGGAACCCAAAGGTGAGAATGTGTGATACTGGATGAATTAACAACTTTTTATTCTATTCATAGGTGCCTAGGGAGAAAACTTGCTTGACATAGGTTTCTGTGTGTACACTTTCTTATATATTATCCATTTATTATAAAGATTAAATAATCAGATCTTTGATACATTGAGGAAACAGTTAAATATGTTTTCTAAAACATGGTGACTTCTCAGGAATAGTCTAAAATCTAATAGGAATAATATATGATATTTATAGTACAATCTTACTATCCTCAATAGGAGTTCTGAAATCTGAGTAATGTTGCTTGTATATAAGTCCAAACTTTCTAACAACCATATTCCTTACAGAATCTTTCATCATCTCTCTATGTCCTCTAGGTTTTCTTTGGACCATTCAATTCTAACCTGAGTGACCATGACCAGTTTTCCTATGTCTATCAGGTAGCTACCAAGGACACATGTTTGTCTCATGCTATGGCATCCTTGGGGCTTCATTTTAGATGGACTTGGATAGGACTTGTCATCTCAGATGATAGCCAGGGAATTCAGTTTCTCTCAGACTTGAGAGAAGAAATGCAAAAGCACAGGATCTGTTTAGCTTTTGTGACTATGATCCCAGAAAACATGCAGATATACATGACAAGGGCTAAGATATATGATAAACAAATTATGACATCATCGGCCAAGGTTGTTATCATTTATGATGAAATGAACTCTACCTTAGAAGTCAGCTTTAGAAAATGGGCATTGTTGGGAGCCGACTTTTAACAGAAAGCAGCTAGAAAGCAGCTATCCATGCCTGTAAGGCACACGTGGTATCCACGCCTCCAAGGCTTACATCATATCCATGCCCTACAAGGGACGTGGCAAAAGTGTATAAATACCCCAGATTTCCCTTCAATAAAAGAGACTGGATCAGAACCTCTGTCTTGTCTCCATTCCTAGCATCTCTTCCCCTTATCCCCACTCTCTCTCTCTCTCTAGACTCTGACCCAAAGACAGGAGCAGCAGTTTGGGCCAGGCAGTGGTGGTGTATGCCTTTAATCCCAGTCCTTGAGAGGCCAAGCCAGGCAGAGTGGAGCAAGCCACAACATTTTTTGTTATAGTAACTATTCAGGCATTGTTAAGTCTTTTGTCTCAAGCCAGGTAGAGTGGAGCTGGTTGCAACACCTCAAAATCTTGGGGTCTCCAAGGTAACTTCAATATTACAGCTTCATGTTCCAGTATCTGGGATCCATACATGATCTCCTGCATATCTCAAAAGAGATAGGGTCACTTCTCCAGCTCTTTTCTCTTTTTAGGTTCTGTTTGACTCCAGTCTGCTGATGATGATGGTCTTTCTACTCATCCCATGGCATTGACATCTTCAATATGCTGGGTTCTCCTGCTGCAACAACACTTCACTGCTTTCCTCTCATATACTCCCTTCATGGTGCCACGCCTTAGCTGGTCTCTATAACACATTCATGCCTTAAAACCGGTACCATGTTAGTGATATTTGCACATGACCAAGACCACCTGCACCACAAGGTACAACCTTGGCTATCTCTGGAAAACAGCTTCATTGTCCTCTCAGAAAACACTCCCCAGAAGATTTCAGCTCAGTGATGCTGGTTTCTTCATCACCGCCACTAATTTTTTAACTATAGCTAACCAGTATCAACTGTGTCAGTAGTCCCTTTTAGTCTTGCCTCTAAAGCCAGAGACATATGGACAAAGCTGCTGAGTTCTGCTGCTTGCTGTGGCTGGAAAATGCCCCTTCTATTACATTATCACCAATTTCAACAATTTCACTGCCTAAGCATAGTGGTACTGGAACTTACTCAGTAGTTTAACCTTGAAGTCAGAGGTTTGCATGGCTCGGTCTCCTGAATGCTAGGATAAAAGCTGTGTAGCACTTTGCCTGTACCTAAGCTTTTCTTTACCTAAAACTTGTTCTAGGCCTGGATGACTTAATTGAAAATCTGCTTGATTCTCATCTCCTGGGATTTAAGGCATGTACCACCATGCCTGGACCTAAGTATTTCCTTTTAGATCTTAAATTGAAAACCCAGAGTAGTAATGACAATCTATCCTTTGTCAACTTGATACATACTTGTATTTCCTTAAGTCCACATGGAAACAATCACCAGGCAATAATAATGCCTATCATGATACAGTTCTCCTTCACACAACTTCACATCCACATGTTTAGGTGGATGGAATCTTGCCATAACATCACCATTACTTTAATACCATCAGATATCTTTGACCACAGGATCATTCAACTTCCTGGAGAGCCTTTTCTCTTTGTACCTAACATTTTCTATTTTTTTCTTTCTAAGATTACTAAGCATAATCAAAACAACCACCATAAGAGTAAACATAGGCCAAAGGCTATGCCTGGCTTTTCTGAGACTTGATTTGCCAATGCAATCAACATAAACCTCCTTACCTTAGCCTCTAGAACACCCTTCAGACAAGGGGAAAAGGCAGCAACATTCTTCAGCAAAACCTCATTAAAACTATATACAAAGTTCAAATCACCTTAGTACATATGTGCTTCATATTCATACTAGAATGGACCATTAAGTTCCACTTAATGCATGTACCAATCCAAAGTCTAAAAATCCACATTGCTCCAAACAAAAACATGGTCAGGCCTATCATAGCAATACTTCTGTCTGGGGTACCAACTTCTGTCTTAGATAGAATTTCCATGGCTAAGAAGAGACACTGTGACCAAGGCAATTGTTTTAGAGGCAAGTATTTAATTGGGCCTCGCTTACAGTTTCAAATGTTTAGTCAATTACCATTACAGCAGGAAGAATAGCAGCATGCAGGCAGCCATGATGCTGGAGATGAAGCTGAGAATTCTGCATTTTCATGAGAAGGCAACCAGGAAGAGATGTCTTCCAGCCAAACAGTGGGAGGGTCTGTTTTATCCTGGCCAGAGCTTCAAAGACCACCATTATAGGAATTCACTTCCTTCAAGACAGTACTATCTACTCCAACAAGGCCAAACATTCTAATATTGCCACTTCTTAGGGCCAAGCACATTCAAATCACCTCATTTCATTTCTACTATGAATTCTTTCATGCATTTAAATATGATTAGGACATGCAGAGGCTTTAACGCATTGATTACTTTCAGAAAGTTTCTCTCTAGTATGTGTTCATTTTTGTACTCAGAGACTACTGTGGTGTGTAAAAGATTTTCCAACTTGAGTACATTCACAAGGTTTCTGTTCAATATGTGTTTTTTCTGTCTTTGGAAACTACAGTGATATGCACAGGCTTTTCCATGTTCGTTACATTCATAAAGTTTCTCAGAGTGTGTGCTCCTTCAAGTATTTGGAGAGTACAGTGACACGCAAAGGCTTTACCACATTCATTACACTCACAGGGCTTCTCTCCACTATGTGCTCCTTCATGTATTTGGAGACAACTGTGATATGCAAAGGCTTTCTCAACTTGATTAAATTCATAAGGTTTCTCTCCTGCACATTTTTTTTGTGTGTATTCAGAGATGACTGCCCTGGAAAGGCTTTACCTCATTCATGACATTCATGCAGTTTCTCTACAGTATGTGTTGTTTTATGTATTGGGTGATAACTGTAACTCGCAAGGGCTTAATACACTGATTACCTTCATAGGGTTACTCTCTTGCATGTGTTGTATTATGTATTTGAAGATGACAGTGATTTGACAAGGTTTTACCACAGTGATTACATTAACAGGGGTTCTATCCAGAGTGATTTTTTTGTGTGTGTGCAAAGAATGATGATATGCAAAGGCTGTACCACATTGATAGCATTCATGTGGTTTATCTCTTCTATGGATCTTTTATAAGACTGCATCCCATGTGCAGTAATCAAAGGTAGACACTGATGTGGATGTCAGGAAGTGTATGTTGACAAGGACCTGATATAGCTGTCTCCTTAGAGATCTGCCAGAGTCTGACATATTCAGAGGCAGATGCTCACAGCTAACCACTGATCTGATCAAGGGTTTCCCAATGGAGAAGTTAAGAGAGATGACTGAAGAAGCTGAAAGGGTTTGTGGCCCCATGAGGAGAGCAACAATACCAACCAACCAGAGCTCCCCAAGGTCTAAACCACCAGCCTGGGAGCATATAGGGAGGGACTCATGACTCCATCTGTGTATGTAGGTGAGGATGGCCTTGTCAGGCATAGGTGGGAGAGGAGATCCTTGGTCCCATGAAGGCTGAACACCGAGTCGGGGGGGAGATATTTCAAGGGGGGAGGGGGGAGTCAGGGAGTAGGTGGGAGCACATCCTCATAGAAGCAGGAGGAGGGGGGATGGGATAGGAGGTTCCTGGGTGGTGTGGGGAATGGGGTAAGGGGATAAAATTTGAAATTTTTATATAATATCCAATTTAAAAAAGACTGCAGATGACTGTGACTTGCAAATGCTTTAGAACACTGATTACATTCATATGGTTTCTTTCCAGTATGTGTTCTTTTATACTAATAGAGACTACAAGGTTGTGAAAAGTCTTTAACACATTGATTACATTCATGAGGTTTCTTTCCAGTATGGGTCTTTTATGTTTTGGAAAGTAGTAGGACATGCAAAGGCTTTAGCACACTGATTACTGTCTTAGGGTTTCTATTCTTGTACAAAACATCATGAACTATAAGGAAGTTGGGGAGAAAAGGGTTTATTGAGCTTACACTTCCATGCTGCTGTTCACCAAAGAAAGTCAAGACTGTAACTAAGCAGGTCAAAAAGCAGAAGCTGATACAGAGGCCATGGAAGAATGTTATTTACTGGTTTGCTTCCCCTGGATTGACATCACACTACTTACTAGAGGAACAATGAATAGAGGCAAAGAGATTATGATGACAACAGATCAAGGTTGTGTAATGCCCAAAATTAACCTATATGACTCACCTGCCCAGGGAACAGATAACTTCCTGGAATGCTGGAAGTTGTAGTTCTTGGAAAATAACAAAGTCCCATGGAACCCAAGACTACCATCCCAAGGATGATTCCACCCACAGTGGGCCCTCCCCACTTATCACTAATTAAGAAAATGCCATACAGCTGAATCTCATGGAGGCATTTCCTCAAATGAAGCTCCTTTCTCTGTGATAACTCCAGCCGGTGTCAAGCTACACACAAAATCAGCCAGTACAATTACATTCATAGTTTCTCTCCAACATGGGCTCCTTTATACTTTTGCAGAAAATAAATTTGTAAAAAGCCTTTTGTCACATGGATTATACTAATAAGATTTCTCTCCAGTATGTGGTCTTTTACAGTTTTGGAGACATCTTCCTTGTAAATAGGCTTTACCACATTAATTACATTCCTAAGGTTTATCTCCAGTATGTGTTCTTTTATGATATTGTAGAGTACGCCGTTGTGAAAATGCCTTACCACATTGATTACATTCATGAAGTTTCTCTCCAGTATGTGTCCTTTTATGACTTTTGAGATGATAAGGTCTTGCAAAGGCTTTATTACATTGATTACATTCATGAGGTTTCTCTCCTGTATGTGTTCTTTTATGACTTTGTAGAGCACTCTGATGTGAAAAGGCTTTATCACATTGATTACATTCATACGGTTTCTCTCCAGTATGTGTTCTTTTATGATATTGTAGAGTATTCCGTTGTGAAAATGCTTTACCACATTGATCACATTCATAAGGTTTCTCTCCAGTATGTAATCTTTTATGACTTTTGAGATGATAGGCTCTTGCAAAGGCTTTATTACACTGATTACATTCATAAGGTTTCTCTCCAGTATGTGTTCTTTTATGACTTTGGAGAGCACTCTGACGTGAAAAGGCTTTACCACACTGATTACAGTCATAAGGTTTCTCTCCAGTATGTGTTCTTTTATGTCTTTGGAGAGCACTGTGATGTGAAAAGGCTTTCCCACACTGATTACAGTCATAAGGTTTCTCTCCAGTATGGGTTCTTTTATGACGTTGGAGACTATTCTGACAAACAAAGGCTTTACCACATTGATTACAGTCATAAGGTTTCTCTCCAGTATGTGTTTTTTTATGATATTGGAGACCACTCTGATGTGAAAAGGCTTTACCACATTGACTACATTCATAAGGTTTCTCTCCAGTATGTACACTTTTATGTTTTTGGAGAATAATGCTTCTTGCAAAGGCTTTACCGCACTGATTACAATCATAAGGTTTCTCTCCAGTATGTGTGCTTTTATGATATTGTAGAGTACTCCGTCGTGAAAATGCTTTACCGCATTGATCACATTCATGAGGTTTCACTCCAGTATGTGTTCTTTTATGACTTTGGAGATGATAGGGTCTTGCAAAGGCTTTACTACATTGATTACATTCATAAGGTTTCTCTCCAGTATGTGTTCTCTTATGACTTTGGAGAGCACTCTGATGTGAAAAGGCTTTACCACATTGATCACATTCATAAGGTTTTTCTCCAGTATGTATTCTTTTATGTCTTTGGAGATGACTGGGTCTTATAAAGGCTTTCCCACATTGATTACATTCATATGGTTTCTCTCCACTATGACTTCTTACATGCCTGCAACGGTAATTGGCACAAGTGGAAGCTTTACCACATTCATTACCCTGATCAATATCAATTAATTTTACAGTTTGGTTTAATAAAAAAGAATCATATCTTAAGGTTTTATCACTTTGTAGGTTCATGGTGTTCTTCCCAACTATAGCTTGACTTGCCTCTTTGAAAATACCTGTGATGACAAGAATATTTACTACATGGCTCACAGGTGTAACATCGTTTTTCTATATGAGATTTCTATATGATGTATTTCATGTATCTGAAGGAAAATAAAAAAAGCAGACCTTTATAACACTGGTTATATTCAAAAATTTTCAGCAGTGTGAATCACACTACATTAGCACTGTGAACCAGGAAAAACAGAAAAATTTACAATTTTCTAGTACCTACTGTGATATTCTGCAGTGTGACTTTGGGGATGTTCCCAGTAAAGTCAGAAAATCAATTAACCGCAAACTCTATCATATTCAGAAAGTCTACCAAAGGCAGAATACTACATGTCTTCTCATTGTTCTGGAATAGAGAGAGGTATATTGCTCCTTTAAATATTCCCATGCTCACATCGTTTTTTTTTTATTATGACATTTGATATACCCATAAAAAGAAGAAATGAAAGGTTTCCACATTGAATTAACACCCTTTTACTTTTTGTTTCTTCTAGACATACTGTATGTGGATGGAGGTTTCTCCATGGCAACATTCTTGACTCTCATAAACTGACTTCTCAATAAACTTAGCAATATCACTACAAGAATATGAGTATCACCAAATTTACCATGGACTATTTACTTATTGGATAGCTTTGGATATATATTTATCACTATTCAATGTGCAACATCTAAATATTATGAGACTATTCAGATTGGTAGTTCCACAGCATAGCTCTAATGGAGCTACAAATCAAATAAAGTTATCTCTTAAGGCATTGTTTCCATGTCTTCTTCCTTAGAGGGATGCCTTGCAAACACAAATCAGATAACTGACATTGAGGCACATGGCCTTGTGAGAATATTTTAATCATAGCTATACTTAAAGGACTGATATTTTACATACATCCTTTTCTTTAGAGTTTCCAGGACATATTAAAATTTCCTCGGAGGCATATTTGTATCAGTTTGCACATTAGTATTACATTTCGTACCTTCTAGAATATTGAAATTCTTTTTCAATACGGTGGTCTTCCCAATTGTACCCTAAAACACAGTACCAGAAAATGAATGATATAGTATTGAAAATTAGGCAAAATTCAAGTTACTGTGAATTTTTACAACACTGACACTGATTTATTTTACTCAATCTTCTGTGTTCTCAATTGAAATAACAGAGTATCATCAATAACCAAGAAATATATGTACCCTTATTTTGAAAAGCAAAAGAAAATTCACAGTCTTACCTATATCAGTGAGGTTCCTGTAGGTCTCCAGCATCACATCATTGTAGAGATTCTTCTGGGAAGGATCCAGCAAATTCCACTCTTCTCCAGTGAAGTTGATATGCACATCATCAAAATTTATTGCATCCTAAAATATGTGTACAACAAAAAGCATGATAATGATATCACTGTAAATAAATGTATGCTTCCTAGACAATATAATCATATATTTCTGGTGCTACCTCCATTTATTTCTTGACACAGAAGTTAAAATCTAATCACTATGTCATTTTAGAAGGAACTTGTATTATGAGGATTGCATGTGTTGCTTCTGAACCCACTGAATAGGATATAGCTTTGCAAGAAAAATGCCAATTGAGAGGGAGATGTAGAGAGAAACAGAACAACAGCACTGAGCACACATTAAAGAAATTGTATGAACAATTAGTAACTACATAGTGATGGACAACCTGGGTGGTTTTGCTCATGTCTTTAATCCCAGATGCACAGGCAGGTGTATGTCCTTGAGCTTGATGCCAGCAGAGTCAATGCAACAAGTTCCAGGACAGTGAAAGTTACATATTAAGACATTCATGCCACTGTAAAAATCAACCAAGGAGACAGAAATGATAGAGAGAACTCACCGTTCTTTACTGAAGTTCCTACAAAGAATTATACATTCAAAGCAGTTCTGTATTCATCTTATAGAAACATAAAGTGTACCAGATTAAAATGCAAAATTAATAAAATTTTACTAAAAGGAATGCATGTTTAAACAGATACAAATGGACAGATAAAATATTAGTTATATAAATGTTGATCATAAATAAGCAACATAGGGCAGGAGAATGAGATAACTCAGAAGTGGAAAGCTCTGGCTGGTCTTCCACGTAATGGTGGGAAATTTCTAACATCTACATGGGGACCAGCAACTACCCATAACATGAAGATCAAGAGTTCTGAGGCCACATTCTGACAAAATTAAAGATGAGGCACGTATGATAATCATATTCAACCACACAGGCAAAATACACCTTTTTGTCCAAAAATTTCAGAAGAAACACAAGAGTAAGGCAGAATATAATACACCCAGAATCCAATGACTCTAAAGCCTCAGCAAGTATTGATATCATGAGCATATGTCATCTTTAGAAATAGACTATAACCTATATATTGGGACAAATTTCACAATTAAAGACGTGGATGAAGAGCAGCACAGAAGCATCTGCTTGTTGTACAATAACATGTCAGGTGACTTGTGTGGATTCTATAACTACTATCAGGACAGAAGGGCTTCACAGAGAAATTTTGTCTTAAAAAACAAAAAGAATAAAGTTAAAAATATAAAACCAACAAGCTTGCAAAATAGATTAACATTGAATAGCAAATGTTTATACTGTATCTTATGTGATTTAGGGACAGAGACCAAATGGTGAATGTATGGGATCATGAGAACCAAGTTGAAGGATCAAATTCAACCACTGTTGAACCACTGTGCTGTCTAACAGAAATGCATGGGTAAAGCTGCAGCAGAGAATGAGTGAATAGCCAATGAAAACTTGCCAAACTAGAGACCCACATTACTGGCAAGCTCTAATCCATGACATTATTAAGGATACTCTGTTATGCTCCTACACAGGAGCCTTGCATAATTGTTCATTGAGAGGCTCCACTCAGCAGCTGACTGAAACAGAGAACCAGTCAAACACTGAATGGACCATGGGGACTTTTATGTAAAAGTTGAGAAAAGGATTGAAGATCCTCAAGAGGATAGGAACTCCACAGGAAGAACAACAGACTCAACTAACCAGGACTGATGGGGACACTCAGTGACTGAGCTACAAAACAGCATACACAGGCTGGACTGAGGCCCCCAAGCACATATGTAACAGATATGCAGCTCAGTCTTCATGACGATCCTCCAACTACTGTAGCAGGAACTGTCCCTAAAGCTGCTGCCTATCTTTGGAATCTGTTCTTCTAACAAAGCTGCTATGTCTGGTCTCAGTGGAAGAGGATGCACTGAACCCAATACTTGATGCACCATGGTGTGGGGTTCCAGGACAGCCAGAACTACACAGAAAAATCCTGTCTCAAAAAAAACAAAAAAAAAAAGAGTGGAAGAGAAAAAAGTCAACAATACACATGATGAAATCTACACTGACAAGGTGGATGACAATAAACACTTATATGGGACATAACAATTAAAATTCTAACATTTATTTAATAAGAAAAATTAATAATACATGGGGGTTCGGCCTGATGAATGTCTTTGTACCACATGCATACAATTCCCACAGAGACCAGAAGTAGGCATCAGATTCCACCAGAATTTGAGTTAAAGAGGTTTGTAGCTGTCATGGAAGTCCTGTGAGACTGCAACAGATTTTCTTCATGGAGAACACATCTCTCTTGCCCACACTACACTTGATTTTTGTCCTTCCAACCAAGTGTGCTGGATCACTCCCAATCAACGAGCTAAAATTCTGGAAACTTTTAGTGACAGATGCAATTGAGAAAACACTCCTGTTGTGAATGTGGGTAAGAGAAAGGTGAACATCTGGGTCACTAATGTTGGGAGGTACCTTACTACAAGCAGGAGTGGATAGAGCTGGCCTCAGGGTTAACATGCATCTGGTAGAGAGTGTGTCTCTACATGATTAAGAGGGTTAGTTAATGCTGGTCTTTTACTGCTGGAGATCTCAGAGCATACTGAAGAAGAATTTCTTCCAGTGCTTTGTTCTAGTGAAGATCCCTAGAAAGAATCTCATTACTGAGAGTGACAGTGAATCAGAGAGTCAATGTGTGGGAAAAGAAACCTTGTGGGACTCCAGCCTGGTACTTTAAAATCAAGGATAAAAACAATATACTGTCACCTGATCTTCATGTGAGTGGGGGTGCCAGGTCTTGTCCTACAGAACCTGAGACATCTGGTTTTCCATTCCTCACTTAATCTGGAATCTCTATCTGATGTCCTCATATAAGTATATTATGTCAGGAGCCATAACAGGACGAGCTGAATACTAGCAGGTAATCTTCCTGAGATGGTGTGCTTCAGATTATTATATAATCTGTGAGAGATCCTCTCTTATTATGCAAGGCCCTAAGAGAATTTTAGGAAAGATTTCTGCTATTAATATGCTTTTCTTGTTACTATTAAACATATATAACAATCACTAAGCAATAGCTCATCCCTTTGGAGCAGATCTCTACAAATCTATGAAGATGTACTGTCTTATACTGATGCTGTATACAAAACTAGATGACTTCTTAAGTCTTGAAGATGATCTCATAAGAATTCCTAAAATTATATCAGTGATTATTAAGCTCTTTTATAGTGGAACTGCTATTATGTTCTTTTCTGATACTCAAAACTTCGATGAGAACTCTGCCTGTCTCCGATGTGTCACCAGTTAATTGCTATCCGATGGTAACCAGACTTTCTCCTATTCAGAGCACATTCCAAGAGTTTGTAAAACAAGTAACAAAAGGTCGTAAAAAGGGAACTAAAATATTGACTGGGTTTATCTACACAAAACTTCACTAATAACATAGTTATGGTTTTAAACTTTCAGTGAACCTTTGGAACTGTGACAAGTGATGGATGTTTAGCCAGATAATTACTCCTAATGGATATGCATGTAAACATTCTCTATTGTAAACTTTTTTTAGTATTTTTATTCGATGTTTCATTTATTTACATTTCAGATATTATCCCCTTGCCCCATCCCATCCATCGTCTTCCTTTTTTGCTTTTATACTGTAAAAATGCAAGTATTAAGGTCAGTTCTAGGTTGAGGAACTAGCAATACAATAGATAAAAATAGTCAAGGGACAAGCAATACAATAAACACAAATAGTCAAAGAACAAGCAAGGCAATAAACCAAGTTCCATAAGCACTCCTGTGATCACTGTTTCTAAGGGCTTATCAGGATGAACAAAATATCTGAGCCAACTTCTTTGTCCTAGCCCAAAGTCATTTTCATATCTGAAGCCCACTTCCTTGTTCTAGCTTTAGATTTAGATTCCTGTCTGAAATTACTTTTTTGTTCTAGCCTAATGTCAGATTCCTGCCTAAATCCCATTGTTGACCAAAAAGTCTCAACTGCTCAACTACAATTGCCAGTTACATTATCTGTTTTTTTATTGGATATTTTATTTATTTACCTTTCATATATTATTCCCTATCCCCATTCCCCCTCAAACCATTTATCCCATTCCCCTTCCTCCTATTTCTATAAGGGTGTGTCCCCACCCATCCAACCATTCCTACCTCCCTGCTCTCAAATTCCCCAACACTAGGGAATCCAGCCTTCCAGAGACCAAGGCCCTCTTCTCCCATTCATGCCTGACAAGGCCATCCTAAACTACCTATACAGGTGGAGCCATGGGTCCCTCCATTCGTGTTCCCAGGCTGGACATTTAGACCCTCGGAGCTCTGGTTGCTTGGTATTGTCACTCTCCCCATGGGGCTGCCAGCCCCTTCAGCTACTTCTATCTTCTTTCTAATTCCTCCATTGGGGATCCTGTGATCAGTTCAATAGTTAGCTACAAGTATCTGCCTCTGTTTATGTCAGGCACTGGAAGAGCTTCTCAGGAGACAGGTAGGTCAGGCTCCTGTGAGCATGTACTTCCTGGCATCCACAACAGTGTCTACATTTGGTGACTACACATGGGATAGATCCCTAGGTGGGGCCATTCCCAGTCAGTTCCTCCTCTAGTCTCTACTCCACACTTTGTCTCTGTACTTGCTCTCGTATTTGTTACATGTTCTAAGAAGGACTAAAGAACCGACACTTTAGTCTTCCTTCTTCTTGAGCCTCATGTGGTCTGTGAGTTCTAGCTTAGGTATTGTGAGCTTTTGGTCTAATATCCACTTATCAATGAGTGCATACCATGTGTATTCTTTTGTGATTGTGTTACCTTAGTCAGGATGATATTTTCCAATTCCATCCATTTGCCTAAGAATTTCATGAATTCATTGTTTTTAATAGCTGAGTAGTACTCCATTGTGTAAATGTACCACATTTTCTGTATCCATTCCTCTGTTGAAGGACATCTGGGTTCTTTCCAGCTTCTGGCTATCATAAATAAGGCTGCTATGAACATGATGAAGCATGTGTCCTTATTATATGTTGGAACATCTTTTGGGTATATGCCTAGGAGTGGTATAGGTGGGTCCTCAGGTAATACTATGTTGAATTTTCTGAGGAACTGCCAAACTGCTTTCCATAGTGGTTTTATCAGCTTGAAATCCCACTCAAAATTGAGAAATGTTCCTCTTTCTCCACATCCTTGCCAGCAACTGCTATCACCTGCATCTTTTAACTTAGCCATTCTGACTGGTGTGAGATGGGATCTCAGGGTTGCTTTGATATGCATTTCCCTGATGACTAAGGATGTTGAATATTTCTTTAGATGTTTTTCGATCATTCAAGTTTCCTTGGTTGAGAATTCTTTGTTGAGCTCTGTACCCCATTTTTTAATCAGGTTATTTGATTGTCTAGAGTCTAATTTTTTTAGCTTTTTGTATACATTGGATATTAGCCCTCTACCAGATGTAGGATTGGTAAGGATCTTTTCCCAAACTGTTGGCTGCCAATTTGTCCTATTTACAATGTCCTTTGCTTTACAGAAGCTTTGCAATTTTATGAGGTCCCATTCATCAATTCTTGATCATGGTGGATGACTGTTTTAATGTGTTCTTGGATTCTGTTTGCAAGAATTTTATTGAGTATTTTGTATCAATATTCATAAGGAAGATCAGTCTGAAGCTCTCTTTCTTTGTTGTGTCTTTGTGTAATTTAGGTATGAGCATAAGTGTAGCTTCATAGAATGAATTGAGTAATGTTCCTTCTGATTCTATTTTGTGGAATCCTTTAAAGAGTGTTGGTATTAGGTCTTCATTGAAGGTCTGATAGAACTCTGCATTAAAACCATCCAGTCCCAGGCTTTTTTGGGGTGGGGAGAATTTTAATGAATGCTTATATTTCTTTTCGGGTTATGGAACAGTTTAGATGGTTTATCTGGTCCTAATTTAACTTTGGTAACTGGTATCTGTATAGAAAATTGTCCATTTCATCCAGATGTTGAGTATAGGCTTTTGTAGTAGGAGCTGATGATTTTTTGAATTTTCTCAGTTTCTGCTGTTATGTCTCCCTTTTCAGTTCTCATTTTATTAATTTGGATACTGTCTCTCTGCCCTCTGATTAATCTGGCTAAGCATTTATCTATCTTGTTGATTTTCTCAAAGAACCAGCTCCTGATTTTATTGATTCTTTGTATAGTTCTTTTTGTTTCTACTTGGCTGATTTCAGCTTTGAGTCTGATTATTTCCTACCATCTACTCTTCTTTGGTGTGTTTGCTTCTTTTTGTTCTAGAGCTTTCAGGTGTGTTGTCCAGCTGTTAGTGTATGTCTCTCCAGTTTCTTTTCGTAGGCACTTACAGTTCTGGGTTTGCCTTTTAGGACTGCTTTCATTGTGTCCCATAAGTTTTGGTATGATGTATCTTCATTCTCATTAAATTCTAAAAAGTCTCTAATTCCTTTCTTTATTTCTTCCCTGACCATTGAGTAGAGTGTTGTTCCATTTCTACATGTGTGTGGACTTTCCATTGTTTTTGTCATTATTGAAGTCCGGTCTTAGTTCATGGTGATCATAGAATGCATGGGATTATTTCAATTTTCTTGTATCTGTTCAGGCCTGTTTTGTGACCAATTATATGGTCAATTTTGGAGAAGTTACCATGAGGTGATGAGAAGAAGTTATATTCTTTTGTTGTGGGATGAAATGTTTATAGATATCTGTTATATCCATTTGGTTCATAACTTCTGTTAGTTTCACTGTGTCTCAGTTTAGTTTCTGTTTCCATGATCTGTCCATTGCTGAGAGTGAGGTGTTAACGTCTTCCACCGTTATGGTGTGAGGTGCAATGTGTGCTTTGAGCTTTAATAAGGTTTCTTTTCTGAAAGTGGGTACCCTTGCATTTGGAGCATAGATGTTCAGAATTGAGAGTTCATCTTGGTTGACTTTTCCTTTGTCGAGTATGAAGTATCCTTCCTTATCTTTTTTGATAGCTTTAAGTTGAAAGTCGATTTTATTCGATATTAGAATAGCTACTCCAGCTTGTCTCTTAGGAACATTTGCTTGGAAAATTGTTTTCCAGTCTTTTACTCTAAGGTAGAGTCTGTCTTTGTCAGTGAGGTTCATTTCCTGTATGTAGCAAAATGCTGGGTTCTGTTTACATATACAGTCTATTAGTCTATGTTTTTATTGGGGAATTGAGTCCATTGATGTTAAGAGATATTAAGGAAAGGTGATTGTTACTTCCTGTTATTTTTATTGTTAGCGGTGGAGTTATGTTCATGTGGCTACTTCTTTTGGATTTGTTGAAACAAGATTACTTTCTAGCTCTTTCTAGGTTATAATTTCCCTACTTGAATTGGAATTTTCCCTCTATTATTCTTTGTAGTGCTGGATTTGTGGAAAAATATTGTGTATATTTGGCTTTGTCATGGAGTATCTTGGTTTCTAAATCTATGGTAATTGAGAGTTTTGCTGGATATAGTAGCCTGGCCTGGCTTTTGTGTTCTCTTAGGGTCTGTATGACAACTGTCCAGGATCTTCTGGCTTTTATAGTTTCTGGTGAGAAGTCTGACATAATTCTGATAAGTCTGTCTTTATATGTTACTTGACATTTTCCCCTTACTGTTTTTAATATTCTGTCTTTGTTTTTGTGCATTTGGTGTTTTGATTATTATGTGAAACAAGGTATTTGTTTTCTGATCTAGTCTTTGTGGAGCTCTCTAGGCTTCTTGTATATTCATGGGCATCTTTTTCTTTAGGTTAGAGAAGTTTTCTTCTATAATTTTGTTGAAGGTATTTACTGGGCCTTTAAGTTGGGAATCTTTACTCTCTTCTAAACTTATTATCTTTAGGTTTGGTCTTCTCATTGTGTCCTGCATTTCCTGGATATTTTGGGTGAGGAGCTTTTTGAATTTTGCATTTTCTATGACCGTTTTGTCAGTGTTTTCTATGGCATCTTCTGCACTTGAGATTTTCTTTTTACTCTGATGTATTCTGTTGGTGATGTTTGTACCTATGACTCTTGATCTCTTTCCTAGGTTTTCTATCTCCAGGGTAGATACTGATTTCTTTATTGTTTCTACTTCCATTTTTATGTCCTGAATGGTTTTGTTTAATTCCTTTACCTGTTTGGTTGTTTTCTTGTAATTTGTTAAAGGACTTTTGTGTTTCTTCTTTAAGGGCTTCTACTTGTTCTCCTGTGTTTCTTAGAGCATGTTATTTATGTCCTTCTTAAAGTCCTCTATCATCATCATGAGAAGTGATTTTAAATCTGAATCTTGCTTTTCAGGTGTGATGGGGTATTCGGACCTTGCTATGGTGGGAGAACTAGGTTCTAATGATGCCAAGTATCCTTGGTTGCTAATGCTTATATTCTTGCGATTACTTTTCACCATCTGGTTATCTTTAGTGCTACCTGAACTCACTATCTCTGACTGGAGCCTGTCTTCCTGTTATCTTGGCTCTGTCAGAACTCCTCAGAGTCCAGCTGTCTCTGTGATTCTGTGATCCTGAGATACTGGGTGTAAGAGCTCCTGGGAGTCAGACTGCCTCTGAGATTCTGAAATCCTGATGTGACCAGTCTCCTAAGATCTGGTGATCCTATGATCCTATGTTCCTGAGTGTGTTAGAGCTTCTGAGAGTCCAGCCCCCTCTGGGTTTTGTGGGATTGGGTGCAGAGCTGAGGCTCAAGATCTGCTCAGTGCTCAGGCACAGACAGGAAGGAATTGGTTCCTTTTGCAAGGAGTGAGTTCCTTGTTCCTGTGGGTCCCAGTTACTCCCTGTTTGGGGCAGGTGTTGCTGCCTCCTTTCTGTTGTAAACTTCTATTTCAATTTATGATTTGACTTTTTTGTGTGAACTTGTGATGAACTTTTTAACATGTGATCATGTATTCTGAAAGATGTTTAAGTGCTTAGGATAAAGAGAAGTGTCTGAACTGAGCTGAGAAGAACTGAGCTGAGAAGAATTCAGCTGAGAGGAACTGAGCTGAGAAGTTTTTTAGACAGAACACTTTTTAGACAGAACTGAAATCAAGAGGAACCTAGAAGTATAAGCATAGCATTGGGAAAAGGGGCATCGAGAGTAAGAGCATTATTGTGACATCAGAGCAGGAATAGAGAGCAAGAGTAGAAGGAGAATGAAGAGTTGAATAACTTAGAAACTATAGGTAAAACTAAGAAAGCAATGTGCAGAATGCAGAGGGAAAGGGGAAAAAAGAAGAAGCTGCAGAGAGCACATGGAGCAGCTAGCTTTCTCCTTACCTTGGGACAGAACAGGTCCTTTCTTAATAACTAGGCAGGCTTAGTCTTATTTAAAAGGAACAAAGCCTTTTTCTCACAAACTGTGTTTAATTCATTTAGCATAAAAAGGGTAGAAGCTTTTTCTTTCTCTACACAATAAAATTTGGAACTCATTTTTCATCCAGAATGAATGAGTTTTTTCTGCAAAAGTGCTTGGTTTTTTTGTTCCATATGTATATGTAAGTATGGATGTATGTCTGTAAATATGTAATTATGAGAATGCAGGCAAGAGGTGCCCAACTAGTTTGAATAGAAATGCATAAATGCACATGCATGAATCATGAATCTGTTTATGAACTTATGTGAATTTGTATTTCCATGTGAAAAAGTTTTTCCTTCTGTGAGTGTTATTCTCATCTCCAGGTTTGATAGAAGTTAATTGCTCCTAAATCCCCCCCCCCTTGCAAGAGGCATCTGGACTAAAGGGAAAAGGCACTTGCAATTAACCCTTTACTTAATCTCCTGCTGATTTAGGATGAGGTGCTAAGTGCCAGAGACTAAGTGCAGTTTCTAAGAGGAACACAGAAGGGAGGTCAGCTACAGTAGCATAGTAACTTAGACTTAGATAAATAAACTTTTTATTATTATACAGCAACCCTAAATATCTCATAAGACAAAGTCTTACTCTCCGAAGACACTCTTCCCCCTCCATGGCCTCAAGAAGAACCAACAAGAAAGAACCACCACCACCACCACCACCACCACCACCACCACCACCACCACCACCACTGGGGCTGGCCTGAGAGAATACTATTTGTACTCCAATTGAGATATTTTACACTTTGCAATTGACTTTCTTTTCCAATAGCTATAGAAGCTCAGCATCAAACCATCACCTGAACAAAAGGTTAAGGGAATGTAGCCATTTTGAATTTCTCTTTATTTTTTTTTGAGACAGGGTTTCTCTGTGTAGCCCTGGCTGTCCTGGGACTCACTCTGTAGACCAGGCTGGCCTCGAACTCAGAAATCTGCCTACCTCTGCCTCCCAAGTGCCGGGATTAAAGGCATATGCCATCACCACCCAGTCATTTTGAATTTCTAACTGAGCTAAGATGGTTGTGATGCCTAAACTGCTCTAAAAAGTATTCTGTACTTGTCTAGTCAGAGTTCTATAGAATAACAAACTAATAGAATGAATTTTTCTCTATACAAAGGGTATTGTTTAGAATGACTTAAACTCTGTGATGGTCCAACTAATTCAACAATAACTAGCTATGAAGGCAAAATCCAAGGATCCAGTAGTTGCTCAGTCCACAAGGCTGGATGTCTCAGCTTATCATTAGAATAAGCTGGGATTTCAAAGAAGCTGGCTCTAATGCCAGTGAAGGAATGGAATTTCTATCAAGGTGAGAGCAAGCAGCTAAAGAGCAAAAGCCTCCTTCTTCCTTGACATTATATAGGCTTGCAGTACAAGTCATGGCCCAGATTTGAGCTGGGTGGGGCTTGTCAGCTCAAACATCTGGATTAAAGGTGTGGCTCCCCCATCAAAAGCCAGATTAAAGGCCTGTATTCCTACCTCAAAATCTGGATTACATGCAGATCTTCCCACTTCAAATAAAGAAAGTATCCCTGTCAGGTGTGTCACTCAATTTTTGGGTTTTAGCTAATTCCAGATGTAATAGAATTACCAGTCGAAATATCAATCTCAACTGCACCCAATGTCAACTTCACACATAATCATATCTTCTTATGTCATGATTAATTTCCAAATTTAAAAAAATATCATTCAAAGATAGTTTACATAGCTAGGTTGGGTATTAGGTTACACTTCTGATTGAGCATTACCATACTTATAAAGCCCTTGATTAACATTTTAAAAAATTGTATAAAAACCAAATGGAAAAGGGGGGCATGGGATAGGGGTTTTCTGGGGAGGGGAAATGGGGAAAGGGATTGGCATCTGAAATGTAAATAAAATATCTAATAAAAATATATATATATCATAATAATGACTAAATGTTACTGTTTCAACAGAAAGGGAAAGCATTATTTATTGGCCTAAAATGATTGAACTAACCCTTGGACAAGCACAGATGCATAAAAATATTACAATGCATCATGGGAACATTTTCTCAGTGTCTCAACTTCAAGTGTGATAACCATTGATATTCTCTTAACTGATTTCCTGAAATTGAGGAAGGAAAATGCAACTATCTCTAGAAATACAACCTTAACAAATATGACAAGAACACTCACATCACTAATAATCCTCATTTCTGCAATTAGTCATGTGGCCTTTGTTTTTTGTTTTTTGTTTTTTGTTTTTTGTTTTTTTTTTTTTTTTGTGAGTACCTTCCTCTACATCTCATTCTGTATTTTCCCCAACCTTGGTAATAACCTCAGCAGATCTGGCACTTTTCCTGGAGGAGTGATTCATACCTTCATTTCTGATGGGTCTGTGCCCTTTGTCATCCTGTCTGGATAAGACTGCTGTAGGTTCCCATTGTCTTTAATCAGAAGACACAGTCTTATCAATAGATAACATGAACCTCTAGTTCTCAACCTGTGTGTCACAACCCCTGTGGAACAATGCCTTCACATGGTGCCTTCCATATATGTGAGGTCAATGTTCAATAAATTCACAGAACAAGAAGAAAGAAACAAACACCCACAAAACCTTCCTGAGATGAAGTCACGTAAAGGAAGAAAAGAAGAAAATAAAAGAGAGGGGGCAGAGCATAGTGGTGCATGCCAGCACTGGGGATTAAGCTCAGCAGAGGCAGGATTTGAGATTCTAGCCTGGTCTTTCCAGTATGTTTTGTCACTATATAGACATACTTTCTCTGTAATAAATAAAAGAATAGAGAAAACAACATCCATCCATATATACACATACATGCATGTATGGTGGCTTAGAATGAAAAGCTGATGACTGTTAAGGTCTAGGGAAAATATTAAAGCCAAGAAAGGATGTTAAGGTCTGAAGAATATATTAAGGCTTAGATGGAATATTAAGGCCTAGGTAAAATGTTAAGGCTTAGTTAAGATTAGTTAAGGCCTACTTAATTCTTACCAGCCAAGCCAGCCATTTTGTGCTGTTATGAATATTACAAGAAAACTTTTCCATATGTCATTTCTTGTCTTTTTTTTTTTTTGGTTTTTCGAGACAGGATTTCTCTGTGTAGCCCTGGCTGTCCTGGAACTCACTCTGTGGACCAGGCTGGCCTTGAACTCAGAAATCCACCTGCCTCTGCCTCTCAAGTGCTGGGATTAAAGGTGTACGCTACCACCGCCCAGCTCTATATGTCATTTCTGCTTGACCTAGGAAACATTCACATGCTCAAGTTCATTCCATATTCTATTAGTTCTGTGCCCTTGGAAACAATCATAATAGAAGTCAGGTAAACTGCTTTGTTGCATAGTTACCCACAATAAGCTTGAACCTGAACCGACCATCCAGAAGCATCTCCTGAACCCAAGTATAACCTTTTATGGTAATTTTTTGCTTTTATAAGTTCCCCTGGAGATGTACCATAAGTGAGATACCTGCACTGATAAAAGCAAACAAACAAAACAACAAACAACAACAACAAACCTATTTGGGATAAAATGTCCATTTACAGTAGGGTTCCAGTAAAGTGTAAGTTCCCAAGACCTCCCTGGGAAGAGACATCCTACAGATGGCAGAAAGAGACATGTGCATGGGAAAATGACATCCTTGTTGGAGAGTTAAAACATGAATGTCAAACAAGGCAAGTCCCTTGCACAGTTGAATACTCCCACTAATGGGAGCAGGATATGTGAAGATCAAAGACATGTTCCTATGGAAATTTCCTTTCCTGAAATCCACATTGATGAAATAACTTGGCACAGGTATTTGTGAATTATAGTCATAAAACCCCAGTAGATGCTTAACTCGAAGTCACAGCTCAGCTCCAAAACCTGAATTGTGGCCCCTATTGATAATTCCTGTGTCAGGCCTCGGCCCCAATGCTGGCCAACATGACTGTTGATCTGATTTTATTATTTATTTTGTGCCTCTGTGTGGGGGTGGGGGTGGGGGTGGGGGGTGGGAGTGGGGGGATGTCTGCCTACCTGCCTGCCTGCCTGCCTGCCTTCTTTCTTGCCTATTTGCCTGGCTATCTGACTCTCTTTCTGCCTGTGAACCCTATGCATGTCTGATGCATTCATAAGCCAGATGAAGGGGGTCAGATCTGCTGAAATTCAAGTTACAGATGGCTATCAGCTGCCTATTGCTTACCCTATGGATGGTGGGACTTCAATCCATGATAAACAGAAACATGAGAGGCAGAAGCAGAAACAGGATATTTGTTAATTTCTTCTGTCATTGCTTTTAGTTATGTCTGAGGAGCTTCCTAGTTACATGAAACAATCAATCAAACGAACAAACCAATGAGGAAAACATGCATGTGCCCGCTAGCCTTCTCATTTTTAACTTAAAAATACTTGATTATCTCTATGGTAGACAGATAAAAGAAAGCATATTTCCTGAAGATACTTAGAGATAAACAAGGACCTAACACCACCAGCAGCAGCATAAAACTGTGAGAAACAATAACAACAATACAGATATATCGGGATTGTAAATTTCTTGTGCCCTTGATCCACTAGTGCCAATTCCATTACTTTTAATAGGCAAAGATGAGATCAGAATACCTAACATCTCTAATAGCTGCTGGTGCAGTAAACCGTTCTGGTCTCTGACTCTCCAAGCTTCTGTAGTTTCCACTGCTACATACAGCTTTGTTCAATCTCTCCTCCTTAGTCAGACTACGGAGACATGCATGGGAGGCTGTGAAAATTGTTTCATGCACTCTCACCCCCACATGTGTGTGTCCACGCCTTACTTATCACCCACCCCAGGTTTTTGAATCAAAGATCTTTGCTTATTTATTTCTTGTGTCAGTGCTTGCATAGGCACTAGGCAACATTCCTCAACAAAACAAAACAAAAAAACAAAAGACAAACAAGTTATCTGTTGGTCTGTCTATCAACGCTACGCAGAGAAACTCCATCTCAAATAAACCAAAATTAACTAAGTATGCTGTCATAAGAAAGAGTTTGAGAACTATTAATTATAGTTATCTTTTTAATATGCTTTTAATTAAAAATAACAAAAAATAAAATGATTGATTTACTTGGCATTTTAAAAAATAAACCAAAAATAGATAAAATCAACCCTCCTCCAACTCTTCAAAACAATCCATTGTACTGTTTCAGACTTACGTCTGAGGAGCCTCCTAGTTATGTGAAACAATAGCAACATAGCTATATGGTAGAAAATCTTAATCCCAAACTGGGATTCTTACCCCACTTTGATTATTCACATTTTGGATAAAAGACAAAGAATTTTTATTATTTACAATAAGCCTTAAACATCACAAGAAGAGCCAGGCAAATATCTACCCTCTATGTTATTAGAACTTACTCTTTTACCACAAATCTCAATTGATTATTTATTATGTTATATTTGGGCTGTTTTTAACTTGAATTTGTCAGTGAAGCGTCTAGCTTTAGAGACTGGAGAGATGGCTCAGACAGCAAGAATCCTGTCTGCTGCTCTTTCAGAGGTCTTGAGTTCGAATCCCAGGAGCAATGTGGTGGGTTCTGGTACCCTCTTTTGGCATGCAGTAATGCGCAGATGGAGCTCGTATATACACTGAAAAATTATAATCAAACAAAAAATAAATGAAAAGAAAAAAAGAATATTCTAGCTTTTGCCCGGCTCTGGTGGTGAGAGAGGCAGTGGATCTCTGTAATTTGAGCTCAAGCCTGGTCTACATTGTGAGTAGAGATTGCCAGAGCAAACTGAGAAACACTTGTGAACAAAATGAAACAAAGCAAAAAATATTCTGGCTGATGAAGACATGTTGGCTTTTATTACACAGTTTGCTTTTGTAATAAAAACATGTTGGCTTTTATTACATAGTTTGTTTTTGTTTTTGTTTTTAACTGTGATTGCTGTTACCATCTAGTGGGTTTGCATTTATTTCTTTGTTTTTCTAATTCTAGACCTCTGTACTGAAGACAATTATTTGTGGTCTGTCGGTCTGTTGGTCTGTTAGTCTGTCAGTCTGTCTGTCTTTCAAACGGTAGGCATTTGGAGCTGTAAATTTCCTCGTAGGACTTACTTTACTGTGTGAGAGTGTTTTGTGATATTATATTGTAATTTTAATTCATTTG
>JANHMN010000023.1:41638325-41667410 GCA_030674055.1 Rhabdomys pumilio | reverse complement strand
AGAGGGGAGAGGGGAGAGAGAGAAAGAGGGGAGAGAGAGAAAGAGGGGGGAGAAAGAAAGAGGGAGAAATCTGCCTGCCAGGCAGAGTCAAGGTGGGTCAGTGTCTGTTGACAGATTTCCCAGCCTGCTGAGCCATAGACCAGTAAGAGAAGGTGTACCTGAGGCTCAAGGTGAGAGGCTGAAAGTCCTATTGATCTCAGTGGAAGGAACATGGAAGCACCTCTGGATAAGAACAGATGTCCTGTGTATACTTGAACAAATTGTTTCTGTTAGCTTGTGGCTTTGCTTCCCACGGTACTGTGGGGTATAAAAGGCTATGAAAAATAAACTGGAGGTTCTGGCTGCTGTTGGCTGCTGCTGCTCCAGTATTAACCAGCAGTCCTGCAGTCCTCCCAGATCTAACCCTTGGCTTTTCATCTTCTTTCTGCCTTTCCCACCCTTAATCCTCACTTCCCCTCAGATACCATTCAACACCTGCTGGCGGGTGACGTACAAGGAAAGAAATTAGATTCAAGGATCTCTTTCTCCTCCTCCATGTTTGTCTCCTATCTGGTGTTAGGGGGTCAAACTGAGAGGGTGGGGGGGGATTAGGGGTGGAGAAAAAGAAACCATGAAGTAGCAAAGACCCACTACACTGGTTAATGCTAAAAGAGGAGCCAGCCTAGGGCAGATTTTGAATTCCATGTATGCTGTCACCCTTATGTCTCTTTTAGGTTCAGGGTTATGTTCTGAACAATTTAAATATGGACTGGAAACTGCAAGTCTAGCCACTTAGATGAGAAATTTACACAGCAAGCGGAAGGTCTCAGACGATGAAAAACATAGAAGAAGGTAGAAAGTAGAAAAGCTGAGGTGGGGAGGTCTTGCACAAGCTATGTCTTATGCTAAGTAAGCTTCTTAAGAATACCATCTTGTATACTACTTACATCGGGGAAATGGAAGGAAACAGACTTCCATGAAGTCAGCAGAAGCATACAATGGGACACACTCAGGAGAAGTCGAATCAAACAGTGCCGCATAAGGGGAACTCAATGTATCTCAAAAACATTTACTGACCAAGCCTATAGTGGTCTTGGGACTGATAACCACAGCCCCATATGGTGGGAAGAGTTGTGTTCTCAGAATCTGATGCAACCCCTCCCTAAGGCCCTGAACCCTAACCATTGACAGCTCTCCCAAGCATATTCCAGGTTTTAGAGGAGTTCTGTTTTATCTCTATATTTCAGTGCCTTAAGGAAACCTCCCAAGGCCTAGGCCTTAGACTGTTACCAGCTCTGCCAAATATGTCCCTAGGTTTCAGAAGGAGCTATGTCATTCTCCATACATGGGGACCTCAGGAAAAGAAAGCCTTGCTTGATCAGGCCAGCACTCAATGCAACAGTGGTTTTTTTAACTTTTCAAATCATTGTCACCAGGTGTCATCTTGTCCATGTGGCAAAACTATGCTTTTCTCAAGAAAAAAAAAAAAAAAACTACCGGGCGGTGGTGGCGTATGCCTTTAATCCCAGCACTTGGGAGGCAGAGGCAGGCGGATTTCTGAGTTCAAGGCCTGCCTGGTCTACAGAATGAGTTCCAGGACAGCCAGGACTACACAGAGAAACCCTGTCTCGAAAAAACAAAACAAAACAAAAAAAAAACCTGAACCTTTATGGCACACCAGGCCCTAATTAATGTTGATTATGATTCTGTAATGCCCCAGGGAGCAACTAGTTAGAAGCCTGCTCTTTGATACGGGGACGAGCCTAGTGACTGGTTCTGTATCAGGGTTGTTTGCTTTCTTATGGTTAGGAGCCGTATTTCTGGACAATCCTGGTGAACAAACATGTGTATCCTAGCATTCTAATCTCTAACAGGCCTAGTTAGCATGCTACTTTTATGCAGTAAAAAGTGAGGTGTTTTACATGCAGTCCTCCCTCAGCTAAATTCTACTTGGTGTGACTTACTATCTCCTAATCATTAGTAAGTACATTACATCCTTGTTGAGAGCAACCTTGCTTATACACTGAAGGCCTAAGTCAGCCATACATGCCTACTAACACAAAGTTTTGGTCTCTGTGGGAAAACACTAACCCTAGAACAGATAGCTATAGACCTTGTAGACAAGTAGCCTTGGCGGAAAACTTCCAAAAACATATAGTCATAAATCTTGTAGATAGGTAGTGTTAGTATTCTGTTTAAACTCCACCCCCACAGTTACCTGGCAACAGCCAGGTAGACCTGGCCCAGTATAAGAGGGACTGCTTGCCCCCTCCTCTCTCTCTTGATCTCTTGCCTCTAGGTCCTCTCTGTCCCCTCGCCCCTCCCCTTTCCCTTCCCCCTCTCTCCACGTGGTTATGGCTGGCTCTACTCCTGTATTCCTCTACTTCTCTTCTTCATCTTCTTCTACTTCTCTCCCTCCACCTTTGCCCTATCTCCTGAATAACCCCCCCCCCCCCTCCCCCCCCCCCCCCAACGTTTTGGTCTGATGTGGTCTGTTCTAAGCTGCGCAGACGTCTAACAGGTAGCCTTGGTGGGCAGTACCAGCTTAGATAAGCACAAATGAATCATATGGACAGAGTCATAGTGACCTGTTCCGCCCTGCTTCTTCTGTGAACTTTTACCCAGCCAATACCCTGTTCTGGAAGATGTCTGTACTCCCCCTGAGAACACCTACGTTCCTGCGTCATCCCCCTCCCCACATCCTGCCTCTGTGTATATAATCCGTGTGAAAAAAATTACAGTTTGATCAGACTTCCAGACAGACTGTCGTTCTTTGCGCTCCCTGCCCTCCCGTTCTCTCTTCCAGGTCCCCCGGAACCGCGGGCCGGGGCACACCCTCAATTCCACTCTTTTACATCATAGCTTGATATTGGATTGCTACACAACACATGAGATGCCTTTTACAACCTCCACAAAATTAACTCCAAATGGATCATGCACCTTAATGTTACATGTTAAGAACAGAACTTGCAGAAACTAGGGCTTTCTGAGTTTGGCATCACGCCAAAGATGTTTCTACAAGCCACTCTTCCAAATGTTCTATGCAGATGCACCACCCACAGTAAAGTTATTCACAGGCTGGGTCCAGCGAGTGGCTAGGACCGCAAGGGACCTCATAGGTGGCCGCACTTGATCTCATAGGTGGCCACATCTGGCTGCCGGTTCTCACCCTGCCCCGGGAAAAAAACAACACATCAGCTCCCGCTGCCCAGCCCCCTGCTCCTCCCGATTGTTGGCAGTGACCGGGTGCTCACCATGCCGCAACTTCTGAGTTTGCCTGAGCGTGCTTCACAGCAGCCAGTGGCAGGACAAAAGAGCATTCAAGCTTGTTCAGCTACTAAGAGGAACCTGCGGCAAGGCAAGCGGAAGAACCTGCCTCCTCTTCTGACTGGCACGCCTGAAGGCTTTGATTGGCCAGTGAGTCTTGAGTGACATGAGCGCCTCCCTTAGGGTTAGAGTGTGCGGAAGAGACACAGTACAGAGGTTCTCAGCCTAGGCTTCCAGTCCAGGACCAGACCTTTTCCAGATCTGCAGAGATTTCAGCAGCACTTATGCCTGTCCTCCAAGAGCCTCCACATCTGTCTCCCCACCCAGCCCCAGGGAGGACCTAGAACTCCACCTCCCACTGCTCAGCCACCGGCTCCTCCCCTTTGTGGGCTACTCTGTGCTCAGAAGGTCTTGACTTCAGCCTAAGTTCCCCTCACAGCACTCAGTAGGCTCTTTCCCTCCTTTTTCCTCCCGGAATCAAGGTAGATAGCTTGCATAGCCCATTACTCAACTTGCATTGGAGTTATCAATCTGTCCCACAAGTGGAAGGGTGCCCAAGATATAAACATTTAAAGAGACATTTTTTTTTTTTTTTTTTTTTTTTTTTTTTTTGGAAACAAAATGTTTGTTTTGTGGTTGTTGGGATTCAGACCTGGGACAAGCGGCTGAAGTGCACATTGAACACACCAAAACTCTGGGCTTCTCGCAGAACTCTTCAGTCCCCAACCTGTTACAGGGCATGGTTGGCATATCCTGCCTTGTACTCTGAACTTTCCAGCCCAGGGGCTGGGCTTTCCCTTCCGCAGAAGCTCTTCCAATATAACCCGGACATTTTGTACTCTTTGTCTCTCTGTTTCTGTCTCCGTGTGTCTATCTCCCTTTTCTCTCTCCCTCCTTTTCCCTTTTCCTCCCTCCACTTTTCCTCTTCCTCCGTTCTTCACCCCCACACACATTTTTCTCCCCCTGCTTACCTTGCTCACTTTTTCTCTTTCTCCCCACCCTCTCATTCTCCCTCCCCATAGCGACTTCTCTGACCTCCTTGAAACTAGTGAACCCTCTCGTTCCTTGGGATCAGTGAACCCACTAGAGAGCTTCCCTCCCCCAATAAATCTGCAAATACTCTAAATTGGCTTGGGTTGAGTCCTTCATATTGGGTAAACTGGAGCTAGTTTTTCACCTGGTAGGTATGAGAACCATGGGAAAAACAGGAAACAGATGACAAGCACTGTTGTTAGCCAGCACTACTGTTGTCCACACAGTGGGAATGTGTAAACTGTCACACACAGAGCTGTATTACTAAAGGTTCTCAGATGATCAAATCTGATGGGACGAATCTGTGTGTAGCAAGCGGATTTATTAGACTATTTCACAGGCTGTGGTCCAGCTAGTCGAGCAATGGCTAATAGTGTGTCTCAGCTGGTCTAATTCTGAAGTAGATTCCTGTTATTAATATGCTTTTCCTGTTATTATTGCATTCATAATCACTAGGTATTAGCCCACCTTTTTAAGCAGATCTCTGCAGATCTGTGATGTACTGTCTCGTAGTAATGCTATATAGACAAATAGATGACTTCTTAATTCTAATTATGCTCCTGTAAGAATTCCTGAAACTACATCAGTAATTATTAAGCTATTTTATGGTGGGACTGCTATTAGGTCCTCTTTGATAGTCAAAACCGCAGTGAGAACCTCGCCAATCTCTGTTACCAATTAATTGCTTCTCCTACTCAGAGCACATTCCAAGAGGTTGTAAAACCAAAGGCCATAAAAAGGGAACTAACGATTTATTAGAGGTGCTAGGACAGATGATAAAATGCTGACTGGGTTTATCTATACAAAACTTCACTAATAACTTAGTTAAGGTTTTTAACTCTCTACATACCTATGGAGCTGTGGCAGGTGATGGATGTTTACCAGATAATTACTCCTAATGGATATGCATGTAAACATTCTCTGTTGTAAACTTCCATTTCGATTTATGATTTGAATTATGCATAAACTTGTGAGGAACTTTTTACCATGTGATCATGTGTTCTGAAAGATGTAAAAGTGCTGAGGACAAAGAGCAGAGACATAACTGAGCTGAGGAGAACCTTTTAGACAGAACACTGTTTAGTCAGATCTGAACAGAACTTTTTAGAACAGAACTGAGGATAATTTTTTCTTAGGACACAAGAGAACTTTTCTTGACAGAACTGAACTCAAGAAGAACTTAGAAGGAAAGGCATAGCATTGGGAGAAAAGACATTGAGAGTAAGAGCATTATTGTGACATCAGAGCAGGAGGAGAGAGAGCAAGATTAGAGGGAGAATGCAGAGTGGAGTAACTTAGAAACTATAGGTAACAAAAAAAACTAAGCAATGTGCAGAATGCAGAGGGAAAGGGGAAAAGAAGAAGCTGCAGAGAGCACAAGGAGCAGGGAGGCTTCTCCTTACCATGTATGGGACAGAACAGGTCTTTTATTAATAACAAGGTAGGCTTAGTGTTATTAACGAACTTGGGTTTAATTCATTTAGCAATAAAAAGATAGAAGCTCCTCCTCTTTCAGGAATAGCATCAGCAGCTCCTTGAAGCCTCCTATGCTACCAACTGAGGCAACTTCTCTTTCCAAGGGGCTTCAGCCCCAGTCCTCACTCAAGATAGAAGGGCCCACCTCTACAATCTGGGCCATACCTTTGTACTTAATGCAAGGCACAGTACAGTTTTTTGCTCCACTGGGAGCTGGTCATGGAGGCCCAAAACAATATATCTCATTAATGGCTTGGCTTTGTCTAGCCTTCACTGCTGTTGTTCAGACTCCAGGCTGTGAGACCAGGAAGGCTTTACAGTGGACCACTTCCAGTCCATGGCATTCCATAGGTGGGCAGCACCTCAAGTTCCCCAACAAGGTGGGGGCATGACTAGAGACGGTTGTCTCCATTGACCAGAGTCCTTCTGTAGGACCTTCATTCCCAACTGTCAAGATGGTCTGGGAGATGCTCCTGGGAAATGTGGAAGTCTTCAAGTGGCTGCTTGGTATCTGGCTTCAAAGGACCCTTCCCAGGCCAGACATGGAACACCTGGCTAACTCAAACCCAAACAGGAGGATGGATGAGAGCACAGGACAGCTGCTGAGGTCAGAGAACACCCACTGAGGGGATTAGACACCTGCTGAGGGCACAGGACACCTGCTCAGTGCACAGAACACCTGATGAGGGCACAGGCCACCCTCAGAGGGCACAGAACATCTACTGAGGGCACAGGCCACCTACTGGGGCACAGGATACCTACATTGGGCTCAGGGACAACCGATGAGGGCATAGGACACCTTCTGGGGCACAGGAGACCTGTTGAGTCCACAGGATACCTACTGACTTCACAGGACATCTACTGAGGGCACAGGATACCTGCAGGGTGCACAGGAGACCTGCACAGGACCTGATGAGGTCAGAGGACACCTACTAAGGCTCAGGGGACCTGCACTGGGCTCAGGGACACTTGCTGCGGGCACAGGACACATAGGTCTCAGGCAGCACTCAGGGGTTCCCTTGTATATGCAGGTGATCACTGCCCAGGACAGGGGTCACATGCTGCCCTTGTTGATCTTGCCAGGCAACTCCCGGGTTACCATCAGCAGAACTCACAAGTCCCACAGGCCTTGGCAGGATAAGAGGGAGGGACTGAGGGACTTAGAGAGGGAGGGACTTAAAGAGGGAGGGGTGATGGCTCACAAGTCCCACAGGCCTTGGGCCTCTGGAAGGGTGGATCCCGTGGAGCCCTGGGGCTGGAAGACCTTGGAGGAAGGGAGGGAGGGAGGGGTGATGGCGGAAGTGACAACCCCCCAAGTAGCCTTGGGTGTAGGGGGGATCCCGTGGAGTCCAGTGGCTGGAAGACCTTCCGGGGCTAAACAGAAAAGGCTCTGAACCTTCGGGGCATGCGGGGAGCTCCTAGGCACTTCCTATAACACCCAGGCTCAGTCTCCCTTTCTGTTCTTCGCAGGGCTCCGATCTCCCACCCACCTCGTGCCCCCCACCCACCTCCGTCCACACCTGCCTCGGAGCCCGTCCTTCCCCAGCCCCAGTCCCTCCCCAGGCTGGGATTCCTGGAAGAGGAGGAGGAAGAGGAGCCTTGCTGGGCCAGGGAAACGAAGTTTACATTCTCCTGTAGCTTTAAAACCACAGCTGGTTAGGATGAAAGAGTAGATGCCCTGCAGTTTGGCCCTGGAGCCAGGACTGAGGAATGCAGGGCCTGTAAGGACCTGACCCTGGAAGGGAAGACCCATCACAGAGCCTTTGCGAAGGCTAGAAAAGAGGTTGAACCCTTATTAAAAGTAGGTTTCAATAAATTTATGCCTACACACCCATGATTCTAGGGACTTACTGTGCTGGCAGTGGATAGTCCCTGGTAACGGAGGGAAGGAGACGAGAGAGGGAGGGAGGGAGGCCTCAGGACACGGTGCCGATGCCTCAGTTTCCCCTCTCCCCAGTTACCTCGGTGCCCCCCCTCCTTTCCAGCTGTCTCAGTTTACCCCTCTGTATCTCAGATGTTGGCCTGGCTCGCCTGCTAGGGTCATGACTGAAGAATGAGCCACTCAGAATTGGTCCCCACCTGACCCCTGATCCAGGGACTAGAGCCAAGCAGGGCAGGAAGGTTGGGTGAAGTCTGCCGCTCAGTGCATAAGAACGCGTTGACAGTCCCAGTGCACACAGTAGGCACTGAAGGTATGCATGCATGTGTCTTGACTATGCGTGACATCACGGCGGCCACGCCCCCGCGGGGAACAGAGTCTTTTGGAGGAGGGAGCTCGGGCCACAGACTCGCTAGGGGGACTGCGTGAACTTCGGTGCTCGCCCTCCTCCGTCTCGCGTGGACACCCGCGGGGGGCGAGGACAGCAGGTCAGTGACTGAGCAGGGTCACGGGGTCACACGGGGGGTGCACAAATTCGAGGGTCACACGTTGAGGGGGGAGAGAGAGTATGGGTCCTGGGATCACACGGTGGAGAGTGCGGGTCTCCGGGTCACGTGGGTGGAGCATGGTCCCAGGATCACACAGGGGTTGTGGATGAAGTCCCGATCCCAGGATCATGGGAGGGGAGGGGAGTGGAGGGTCACGAGGTGGGAACGTGGGTCCCAGAGTCAAACGGGGGATGAGAATGCAGACCCAGGGGGACACACGGGAAGGGAGTGTGGGTCACGGGAAGGGAGCGTGAGTCCCGGAGTCACACAAGGGGAATGTGGGTCATGAGGGGTGAGAGCGAGGGTCCTAGGGTCACACTGGTGGGGGGGTGGAGCGTGGGTTCAGGGGTTACCCAAGTGTGGGAATGCGGGTTCCCCGGGCACAAGGGGTGGGAGCGCAGGTCCCCAGCACAGCTCAGCACGCCCAGAGTCACAGGTCTTCTGCCTCAGTTTCTCCTCTAGCTCCGTCTTGTACAGTCCTGCCACGCCCACCCGTGGCCCCGGCCCGCACCCTCACTGTGCCTTGCCTCCCACTCACTGCGCCCTGTACTCTGACCTTTGCCGCAACTGCAGCCCCCATGGGAGACCAGGCAGACTGGATGTCGCAGCTGTGCCCGCGGCTGTGGGATGTCCCGCTGCACCAGCTGTCCATCCCAGGTGAGTGCGAGGCCCACCTCACGACAAGGCTGACTTCTCGCGAGGGTCTCAGGGATGCGGGGCCAGGCTGGAATGGGGCTTCCGTGAGGAAGCTGTCAGTCATAGTCAGTGGATATGTCAAGCTGACGTGCTGGAGGAACACGCCACTGGCTGGGGGGGCAGGGCTGGGGTGACAGGAGCTGAACACAGGGGCCTTAAGCCCCGCCCCTTCCAACCTGTCAGTCACAGGGAACCCTGAACCGCTTGGGGGCTCCGCGGGGACTCAGGGGCGGGGCATGGCCGGTGACTTGCGTGTCCCCAGGGAGCCACGACACGATGACATACTGCCTGACCCGTAAGTCTCCGATCTCCCGTGCATGCTCTCGGCTACTGCACCTGCTGGGCCGGGTCGTGCCTTTCATCACCGGGCCCGTGGTGATGAAATGGTCGGTTACGCAGGTGAGGGCATGGGACTCCGTCTGGGGGGGGGGCCAAGCTCCCGGGGTCTTGGTGACGTAGTCCTGGGGGCCAGGTGAGACCGGGGACAGGGAGTCAGGGACCAGGTAGGCGGGGTTAGGGGGGTCCTGGTGACATAGTGGGGGTAGGGTTAGGACCGGGGCTAGGGGGTCCTAGTAAACTTTACTCCCGTGCACGGGCCCGCCTCACCCCGCAGACTCTGGACGTGACCCAACAGCTGGATGCAGGAGTGCGGTACCTGGACCTAAGGATTGCGCACGCGCCAGGGGGCTCTGCAAGGAACCTGTGCTTTGTGCACATGATGTACACGAAGGCGCTGGTGGAGGTGTGGGCACGGGGAAGGGATGGGGGACAGGAAGAAAGAAGAAGGTGGATGAGAAGGGGATTGGGGAATGAGAGCAGGGAGGGAGGGTTGGAGAGGAGAGGAATGCAAAGGGGCAGGATTGAGGGTCTGAGTGGACGCAGCTCCCGCCAGGCTCACCTAGTGGTCACGTTTCCCGTGACCCGGCCCATGCCCAGGCCTGTGATGTGATCCACGATGTGTGCGATGTGTGCGGTGAGGCGAGTCGTGACATAACCCGTGACGCAGCCCGCCCCGCCCCCAGGATACCCTCACTGAGATAGCTGAGTGGCTGCTGTCGCACCCTCGCGAGGTGGTCATCTTAGCCTGCAGGAACTTCGAGGGGATGACACGCGAGCTGCACGACTATCTAGTAGGCTGCATGGTGAACATTTTCGGAGACATGCTGTGTCCGAGCGGGGTGAGGAAGCATGGTCTCTGTCGCATGGGGCAGGGAGGGTCAGGGATGAGCGTGTACTTGTGTGGTGGATGAGTGACTCTCACCTTCATGCTCCTCTCCACCCAGGAAATCCCCACACTGGGGCAGCTGTGGGCACGTGGGCAGCAGGTCATCGTGTCTTACGAGGACGAAGCCACAGTCAGCCGCTATGACCAGCTGTGGCCTGCAATCCCATACTGGTGGGGGAATGCAGTAAAGCCCGATGTGCTGCTGCAGTTCCTGGAGACCATGAAGGACCACGGCCGCCCAGGTGACATCACTGGCGGCGGGGAGATAATGGTGATGTCTGGGCCTGGGGGGGCAACTTCACTCAGAAACGGATACTTCAGTGGTGACATCATGGGGGTCAGGGACAACAGTGATGTCATGGGAGATAGGAATGGTAGTAACATTACAGGCATGGTGATGTCATGGGAACCAGTGACACATAGGACACGGATCAGTGTGATGTCATGTAGGGCAGTAGTGATGGCATGGGGGATACAGAGCAGGGCTATGACAACATGGGGCAGTGCAGTGATGACATCATGGGATGAAGCGGGCATCTGTCAGAGGGAATGAGGGCAGACACCTGTGTGACTTCTTCCTGTCAATCACCTCAGATTGGGCAGGGGGATGTCAGCATGGATGTACATGGTGCCTCTGGGGATTGGGAGGCCACCCTGTCAGTCCCATTAACTGTGGCATCATTCTAACACCAAAACTACCTTCCCTGGTGATGTCATCAGTCACATGGGAAGGGTGATGAGGGTGTCTCTGGTGTTACGGTGGTTATGTGGCTGTATGGTGTGGGCTTCCCTGTGACATCGCCCCATCAGTCATGTAACATGATGTCACTCCCCAGGTGGTCTGTTCGTTGCTGGCATCAACATCACTGAGGACCTGTGCTACATCCTCCTGCACCCAGTGGACTCCCTGGAGGAGATGACGCGCCGCAGCCTACCGCTCATGACCAAGTGGGTGCGTGCGCAGCAGCCGGGGCCGAGCCCTCAGTGCACCAACATCATCGCGGGCGACTTTGTGGGTGCAGACGGCTTCGTGAGTGAAGTCATTAGCCTGAACCAGAAACTGCTGTCTCCCTAACTGCCATGTCCCCAAGACAGGGGTCACCACTTCTGAGTACTTCATGCAGCCCAGAGACCCGCATAACCAGCAGGCCAGGGACCCAGAATGTTCTGCTGTCACGCTGCTGTGTTGTAGAACACACGGTGACCACTTCTGTTTGCATCACCAGGGGCTCAGGCCTCCATTAAGGGATTTTGAAGTAACGCACATGTGCGGATGTTTTTGTGGTCTCTGGTAGTCCAGTCTAGACCCAGGCCTTGGAAACAGCCTGGGAGGCACCCCCCATCACCAGGTCTCAGCTTCCACAGGAAGCTCCGCCCCCAGCCACTGAGCACAAGCACCTTTTCCCATGTGACAGGGACTCATCTCAGTCACCAACACTAAGCCAGGTTGGTGAGGGGTACAAAGTGCATATCCTGCTTTAATAAGCTACTGTCAGTCAGTGTGGGAGGACAGAAGGGGCGTCAATGGGGAACAGCTTCCTGAACCGACCATAGGCAGCCTGGGTGATGACAACAGTCACGTGGGCCGCACCACCCTCCGGAAGCTCCTGTACATTCTGCACCACTGCCTCCTTATAGAGCCAGCTGCAGGGACACGCAAATCAGCACCGGGCATGCTGAGAAGTGGTACAGGCACGGGTGGGCACCCCCCACAGGACTCACCTAAGCTGGGGTCCCCCAAGGCGCACGTGCAGTGTGAGCACCTGCCTGCCCGTGGCTCGCAGCACTGACGCCTCCAGTGCTGCCTTCAGCTCGTCTAGCCCACAGCCTGAGACTGCAGACACGGCCAGGACCCCAGAGCACGGTGGAGTGTACCTGCGGGGGTGGGGAGTTAGGGGGTCACGTGTGGGGTTGGCCGGGAGGGCAGTGTGGGCCACCACCCTACCCACCACACCACGCTCACCCTGGCACCAGGTCCACCTTGCTGTGAACCTCCAACGCTGACTCCAGCAGTGCAGGGGGCAGCTGCAGGCCCCGCAGTGTGGACAGGACTGTGGCCTTCTGCAGCTCTGCGTCAGGGTGGCTCACATCAGTCACGTGCACCAGGACGTCCTGGATGGGGCGTGATCGGGAAGGGGCATGGTCAGGAGTAGGAGTGTGATCAGCGGTCTGTTAGGAGCTGACTTTTAGCAGAAAGCAGCTATCATCTTTGCAAACATCTGGAGCCATATACCCTGACAAGAGACTTGTTTTTCAACAGCCTACAACAGCTGAGCACACTCTGACAAACATCTTGTTTATCCCACATAGCTTGTTTTGCTGTTTAGTGACCCCAGCTGCATAGTGCAGGTGATAAAGTGTCTTCAGCTGTGTTTCCCAGCTTGTACTTATAAATACCCAGGATTTCCTTGCAATGGGAGGAGACAATAAGAGGGAGACAAGAGATAGGAGACAATAAGAGAAGACGAGACACAATGAACAAGAAAAGACTTGACTACACACTGTTTTGTCTCCATTCTTCGAGTCCCTTCCCCTTCTTCCCCTACTCTCTCTCTTGCTAGACCCTGATGGCAGACAGGAGCAGCAGAGCAGTCAGGGACAGGGATCATGAAGGGGTGTGGTCAGAAGTAGGCGATAAGGAGTATGGGCAGGAGGCATGGCCAGAAGACAGAAGTGGTCAGCGGACAGAAACTGCCCGAGTACCAGGTCATATCCAGAGGACCCCACGGAGGACAGGCTCCAACCACTGGGTCCCTGACACCTACCGAGTAAGCCACATCCTCCAGCGTGGCAGAGAATGCATGGATCAGGCTGTGCGGTAGCTGGGACAGGAAGCCAATGGTGTCCACATACAAGATTCGCAGGCGTGAGGGCAGCAACCCCTCGTGTACCGTGACATCAAGAGTCGCAAATGGCTGGTCCCTCGGCTGCAAAGCAGTCTCACCCGTCAGAGCCTGGATGAGTGTGGTCTTCCCTGGGGAGAAGCGGGTGAACTGTGGCACTGTCATCCGCTCAAGCACGTGCCATACCCACCCTCGTGCGGCCCTCCCTCCTCACCACAGTTGGTGTATCCCACCACTGACACCACTGGGAACTCGCGCCGTACTCGCTCCCTCCGCATCAGCCTCCGCTTATCCCGCAGCCGCTCGAGGACACGCCGAAGCCGCAGCTCCCGGTCCCTGAGTGCTCGGGCCCGCAGCTCCGTGGGTGACTCCCCTGGAAGGACAAGTGACACGGTGGGGGGTGTAGGGAGAAGCCCAGGGCAGTAATTCGGAGTCTTCTGTGGAGCATGAGTATCACGTTCTGGGGGATCCCGCCTGACCTCGCCCCAGACAGGCCACGAAACAGCGGATCCTCTTGTGGGGTATTACACTAGTCGTTCACAGAAAGACACAGTGAGTGGCCAGTCAGCCTGTGTGTCACACATCCGTGGAACAGTCAGCTTAAGCAGATTCTCGTGTGAATCAATGGACTCAGGGATTAGGAAGGGTCATAAGTGAGCACAAGGGGGTCATGGAAGGGTCAGGGGTCCCGTGAACTCTCCATACCTTGCAGTCCCTCCTGCTGTGATCTTAGGGCTCAGTCATCACATCAGACTCCGGTCACAGCCCCGTGTGACTGTGGCCCATGTTCCCCTCCATGTCTGCCTTCTCCCCAATATCTCTGCTTCCCACTTCTGGCCCTTACCTGACCCCATGATGTATCTGGAGCCCCAGCCTTGCTGGTCCTGCTGTGTAGAGTCGCCGTTCACAGAGGACCTGAAGGGAGACAGGCAGGAAAGGCATGAGGATACACAAGGAGCACCCCTGCCACATCGTCCAAGGAAATGTGGAGAGCACCACCTGTTGCAACACCCACAGACATGCGGGAAGATATGCAGAAAGGACATGTAGGGCGAACAGTGAGTACCCCCATGACAGCTTCTAAGGACCTGTGGGAAGCACTACATGCTGTAACACCCACAGACTCGCTGGGAGGGCTAGCGGTGAAAAGATGAGAGGAGGACATGCGGGGAGCACCGCCCGAGAACCTGAGGAGCGGGATCTCTGCCAGCGCCAGCTGCATCCGGGCCTCCCTCGTGCGCGCGTTACAGCGAAAGATGTGCAGGACTACGGTGAATCTGTCGAACACACGCAAGCCCCACGTAGTCTCCAGCTCTTTCTGAGGAGACGGGGGTCAGGCAGGGATCAGTCAGGGGGTCACATGGTGTCATGGGTCACGTGAGGATCAGGGGACACACGGGAACCTTGGTCGGTGGCGCCATCCTCTCCAAGTTCAGGAACACAGACGTGATGTCCTGGTATCCCTTGATCTTTTCTGGAACACAGGGAGTGGCCCATCAGGGGGTTAGGAGGAGGACGGGAGGCAGTCTATCAGACACAACATCCTATACCCGCGCGGGTAGAGGCAGCACGCGCACGCACACGCGCGCGCACACACACACACACACACACACACACACACACACACACACACAGAGGCACACGTGCGTGCGCCTAGCGGCCAAAGAGGCAGTACCGCTCACCTGTCAGGTCCCGAAAGTTGCCCTTGCCAAACACCAGCCTGCTGCCAGGCGCTGCGCTGGGCACCACCAGGGTCCGCGCGACCGACCATCCTGGAAGCGCGCGCACGAGCGCAGCTGCCTCCGCCACCTGCCACTCGGCTGCGGGGACACAAGGGTCTGTCCATCAGAAGCGGCGCGGGGAGACCCAGGACCACGGCAGGGGACAGGGTTAGCTCTGGAATGGAACCGTGTCTGCACATAGCCCACCTCCTCCGCCCATACCACGCCCCACCCTGCAGCTCACACCAGAACTCCAAAAAACTTGCCAGGCTATGATCCAAAGCTGGACCAGGAAAAGGCACCAAGCATAAAGGACAGGACCCCACAGCCCAATGTTTTCCCCAGACTCCGCCTACAAATTGACGATAGTCCCGCCCCCAAACCGCCCCTAGATCTCACGTTCACATTATGCAGACCCCACCCCGTGCACACGAAGCCCCACCCATAGAGCAGCCCCAGGAACCATCACACTCTCGGCCAGATCACGCCCCCAGCACACATGCTCCTCAGACTCAGACTCCATGGTAACAGTAGCCACGATTCCCAGCCCATCCCACACTATCCACACTGCCCACCCCACGCCGATGTCCATCACAGTTCCTTGTCCCCGGTGCTCCTCCCTTGGCTTGTCCTTCTTTACTCGTGGTCCGCCTCTTCCAGAACTTCACCAGCTTATGTCAGTCAGCCTATGTCAGCACCTCCCTTCCGTCATCAGTACCCACTTCCGTCCTCTTTATGGTCTCTTCTGGCCGCGGCGCTCGGATGCCTCCATTGTTTCCGGCTCCGCCCTCAGGCGTCACCGCCGCCCCGGTGCCTTCCCATCAGCCCTCAGTCCGGCAGCCTCCTGGTAGCACCCGCACGCTTCCGCCTTCAGGTCCCCGCCCCTTCCGGCGTCCCCACTCTCGCCCAACCAGTTACCTGTGCTTCGAGGCTTCGTTCCGGCTGGGCGTCTGACGTCAGGATGCAGGACGAGCACGCGCTGTGCATCGATGGGCAGGAGGGGTGGGGCGCGGAGCAACTCATCCTCCTCTTCCCCTTCGTCCTCACACGTGTCCTCCCCGCCCCCTCCACGCATGGACCCGCCCCCCGCCCGCGCACTTCCCCAGACCCGGCTCCCGGCGTTGACAATTCGGACGGGACTAGTCAGGGTCCCCGCGGGGTTCAGAGCGTGTTGTACGCGGCTCACGCACAAGAGGCAGAACCCCGGGAGCGCGGCGGCGCGCCGGAACAGCATGGCGCGTGCACGCGCGCAGCGACGGACGGGAATGGGAGGGGGAGAAAGGGACGGACAGGAAGAACTACATAGCGCATGCGCGTACAGCAAAGGTGGGCTCTTGGAGGACTGACGGCAGATCGCGTACGCGCAGCGAAGAAGTTGGGTAGGGGCGGGGTCAGAGAGAAAGAACAGCACGGCGCGTGCGAGGGGCGGAGCCGGAAGGACAGTACCCCTCCCCTCAATGGCTGCTTCTGAGGTTGGCTTCTGATTGACAGGAGGCGGAGCCCAATTGGTTTCCCTGGCGGGCTAGTCTGGACTCTGAAAGCGTGTCCTCCCACACAACCCCACCCCCCACCTGTCACTCCTCAGCCCAGCCCTCTCATCCACAGCCCGCCCCCTCACACCCTGCTTGTCACCACTGAGTCCCGCCCCCACATCCAGCTCCTTCACGCCCTGCCTGTCACCGCTTAGCCCCACCCCCTCACGCTCTGTCAGCACTCAGCTCTGCGCCCGAGGCCCGAGCTCTACCCCAATCTTGGGGCAAGAGATACTGAGCTAAAACTGATTTTATCCTAACATTTACCTTTAGGTTTCATGAAACCATTGTCCTTGCTTTGTTCCTTCTTCCGTGTAATCGCAGACGACGATAAATTACAAAATCGATGGATGAAGCTTCCGAGGAAATGGTTTTCTGTATTCTAGAGCCATCAAAATGGTTCAGTTGGTCAAGGTGCCTCCCACCAAGACTCAAAATTTGTGTTCAGACCCGAGGACCTACATTTCTGAGGGAGAAGGCCAACCCATGTAGTTTGTTTCTGACCTCTACAGGCATATTTTCCCAGGCACACATACCTCCCCTGATAGAGAAGAAAAGTTAATTGAATAAAATAACACTATTCTGTTTTCTAAACTTTAAAGTGAAAAAAAGAACAAAGAAGGTGTTTTGTGATTTAGCAAATGTCATTGATTTTTGTTGCACGTGTTGTTGTAATGCAGCTATTAATATAACTATGGTGCTCATTCAGTTAGTTGTTTTGCGTTTCCCAGTAGCTGTGTACAGACAAGGCTAAAATACAATTTCACGATCAACCCCACTAACATCATCTAAAATTAAAGGACCCCATACGTCTACTGAATTTTTGGCAAAATTTTTCTCTGCGTTTGTCCAAATGACTCTCCCTGGGTGTGGGAAGTGGAAAGCTAGTTTTCACAGTCACACTGTTCTGATTGTTTCATGATTTACACATACCCGGACTCAACTCATGAATCAACTTCTCCTCACACCCGAAATTGTTAGAGTTCATGTAATACTGAGAAGGGCCTGTCGATCTTTCAAGTTTCAGAGAATACTTGAGTGGATAAATTTTCCTCAGCTGCTGAGTCTTAGGATTCTCCATCTTACATGTAGAAAGGAAATTTTCAATTCTGAGGAAATTACAATAACCTAGCAGGATAAGTGACTGCCAAAGGTTTAACTGGGCTTCTTCATCTGTAATCTTCATCTCACTGTGCATCAGTGGCAGAGCGCTTTGAGATGGCACACTAGGCAGGAGCAGTCTTGCTTCTTCCATACCCACTTTGGATGGGTTTGCCATTGGTACTTTTATGCTTTGGAGTTTGCTCTGTAGAATTCATTTCCTCAAATTCCATGTTGTCTCCGTTTCTGTATCCTCACTAAAAAAACATAAAGATTATATATTTTTTTCTTTTGTGGCAGTCAGTAGCACTGGAGATAAGAAATCTCATTTCTTTTTATATTTCAGAGCTAAGAGACACTTTTAATTCCCATCTGAGGATATTTGTACCAGTGTTATTCAGCAGTGTGGTTTTGTTTCGTTGTCCTTATTGGGACACATGTCTATCTTTAGAGAAGGGAATTTTTATTATATCTTTGTGCTATGTTTATTTCAATATCTTTTAGTTGGTCTCATTTTTATTTATTTGGTTAGAACTTCATATGTGATTATTGTGCTTGAAACATTTTCTCATTTCTTCTCCTTCTAATTCCTATTATGACACCCCCCCTCAAATTCATGGCCTCTTATTCTTTAGTTAGAATTGTCTCTATGTATATATGTATATTATATGTATATGCACACATTTATGAATACAGACTATTGAGCTGCTTTAGTACTGCTCTCTCTCTCTCTCTCTCTCTCTCTCTCTCTCTCTCTCTGGTTTTATTGGGTTTTTTTTTGAGATAGGGTTTCTCTGTGTGGCCCTGGCTGTCCTGGAACTCATTCTGTAGACCAGGCTGGCCTCTAACTCAGAAATCCGCCTGCCTCTGCCTTCCAAGTGCTGGAATTAAAGGCGTGCACCACCACCGCCCGGCAGTACTGCTTTCTTGTATATCATTGTAGGAAAGACCATTTGGGATAGGATAACCTATCAGGGGTTCATCCATGGAGAAAACTTAGATCTCCTCGTTCACTATCTATTGGTTGCTTATAAGTCTTATAATTTAGGACTAGGTCCCTGCGAGATTCCTACCATCAACATTGTTGTATCAGCTGTCATATCAGTCATTTTTATGTCTTATTGAGGCAACCATATTGTTGAGATTTCATGTGGTACAACTTCCTGTCATATACAGAAGACATTATCTCATAATGTGTTGAACTATCCAGGGCTTGTAGTAGGATAGCTGGGCTCTGATGGTACCATATTGCCATGACTATTGTTGGCTCTGTTCTCATGCCGGCCTCTAGTCATTGATTTTGCAGTTATAACAGATTCAGATGCTGATTTCTGAGTTTATCTTTGTTAGATGGGGTTCCCCCCGCTTCTGGGTTTCTGCTTCTTCTCTAATTTTTTGGCTTTAGTGGACTGGGGTTTGGGTGGCCAGCGAGACATAAGGTCCAGTAGGATATCTCTACTGGAATCTTTGTGGAAGGCATGACTTCTGGGCTTTTAGATGCTCATGTTGCCACTGGGGTTCCAAGTACCTATGTGGCCTCTGGTTTTCTGAGTACCTGCTTCGTCTCTGGGGTTCCTAGTACTATGTGGCCACCAATAAAACAGAAGTCTTCTGCCAAAGTTGTGGGTCAGAATATGGGGCCCGGCAAAGGGGTGAACTTGGCATTTGTTGGGCTAGCTTTTAGGGAAGCTGGGCAGAGGGTGGTATCTTTCTGAGGACCTTCGTGCTGGCATGTCCACTGGGAAAACAGCCAGAGTTGTGGGCAGAAATACAGAGTCCTGAGAAGGGGGTGCACTTTGGGGCAGTTTGGTGTGCTTGAAAGAGTGTTAGGGGATGGTGGGTAGTGCCTTACCTGGGGTCTCTGGAATGAGTGTGGCCACTGGGAAAGCAGAAGTCTTCTCCAGTTACTTGCTTTGGATAATTTGGGCCAGGTGTCCTCTTCCTATTTTTGGGATTAGCCATTTTTCATGTTTCTTTTTAATTTAAAAAATTTTTGTTAGCCAAGTATTCCTCTTTTCTGTAGATAACATTCATCTCCAAAATTTTGAGATTTCAAAGAATCCTAAAAACTAACAAAATTAATAAACACACCAACATTGGCTTAAAAATCATAGAGAAATGGATATTTTGATGGCGCACCTGAAAGCTAAAAAGTATTCTATGCAGGTTAAGATATGAATGGCTCAGGTTAGGTTTACACGTATTCCTTAAATAGAATACCAGTTATCTTTGATGCTGAGCAGTGTGTAGGTTGGTGACTTAACAACAGAAATGTGAAATGAATCAAGTTCCAGGAGGAAGAGAATAAGAATGGCATTTTAAAGTGAGCCTAGTGGTGGAGAAGGCAGTTCTAGCATCAGAATGCAGTTAGTATAGGCACAACAATTTCAAAAGGAACAACATGGGATTCAACAGAACTCAGGGTTTGGTCTTATGACAAGTTTTATGAAGACAATAGACTTAGGTATAAAGGACACAGACCATTGAAATAGTCTAGCACTGAATGTTAAAATAGAATTCAACGGGGAGGAATTAGAGGGTGGGGAGGTGGGAGTGGGGGGTAGGTGGGGGCGCACCCTTGTGGAGGCAGGAGGGGAACGGGATAGGGCGTTCCTGGGTGGTGGGGGGAATGGGGTGAGGGGATAAAATCTGAAATGTATTTTATAAAATAAATAAAAAAATAAAATAGAAGTCAAGTAAGTTATAAAATTTGTTAGCGTTCATGTTTAATCATGAGAAATGACAAATATTCATGTTTCTGTTGAAACTTACTTGGGCCACAGGAAACTCTCCTTAACACACAGGAAGATGGAATCACAGAGGACTGGCTAGAGGATGTTCAGTACCAAGAACTAGAAGGAACTAAACGGAATATATCTGTGGCCTGGAATAGCTGCTCTCTCTCCTGTGTATCTTTTCTCAAGTCATTTAGATATTTTCTAGAGTGGAGTTGTAATGACATATTCATAGAAAGTAGGAACAAATCAAGCCTTGGGGTATGTGCTGCTGACACTCCATTTAACTTATTTGACTGAAGCAGGGAACTAGCTGATACAAACAAAAGCAAAACCCAAGCTAGAGATGTCTCTCAAACCAATAAAGAGACTGGCTGCTGCACTGAACATAGGCATGATTAAAATAGTTCAAGATAGATCAGCACTGGCTGCTTCTCCAGAGGACTGGGGTTCAGTTCCCAGCATTCACATATGTGGTTGTTCATGAGCATCTTCCTGGATGCACACAGTACTGCTGAAATGTCAAATTTGGGTATAGAAGCCCGAGAACAGCAAGGGTTTTTAACTACTACCCTTATCTCCATCCCCTACGTGTGTGTGTGTGTGTGTGTGTGTGTGTGTGTGTGTGTGTGTGTATGTGTGTATTCTTTCATATGTGCCATAGTATGACTGTAGATTAAACTGAGGTTATCAGGTTTTGCAGCTGAGATTCCAAGGCCTGCACCAGCTCCATTATCCTGTTCTTACCTTGCTTGCAGGTCACTGGGATCTCACACACATTCTATGGCAAAGGTCAAAGGCTCTTAAGAGATGATGCCTGGTGCTATATTAAGTCTCTCTACCCATCACAAGGAATTATGTATAAATTATTATACAGGTCTGAGCTCTCTAAAGGAAGTGTCTCTAATGACTGAGATAGAGCAGTCTATTTCCAGGCAAGTAATAACAGTGCCATCAGGGTAAGGCTGGCTGTCACTTCCCCATACCTCTGCCTCCTGGGTGCTGGGATTTAAAGGCATGTGCCACTCTGCCCGGCTCTTAACAGCATTTTAACAATGCTTATTATACTCAGTGTCTAGGAGAAGTGAGTTCCCTGTCCATTTGCCTCACCTTAGTCAATCCAGAATATAATGGCATTGTTAGAAGTTAGTAGGAAGTAGTGCTGGGCTTGGTAGCACAAGACAATAATCTCAGCTCTTAGGACACTGAGGCAAGAGGATGATGCATTTGATACCATAGACTACATAGTTAGGCTCTGTCTTTAAAGCAAATAAAAAATAAAAGCCAGATATTGTTGGGACCTACCCCCACACATATTGTATCAACTGGCTATGAATGTGTGCTCCTGTGTGCTCGGTTGTTAACTGCTGTGCCAGAAGCACCAGTGCTGGTGGGATATGTGATATTGTCATTTTTATAGCCCATAAGACCTTTCTATATTTAAATGGGCTTCTTAGCTAGTCAAAAGGCAACACTGAGATATAGGGGTATAGTCCTGCTGTTGATTGGCTCAGGGTAAGCTGTAAGACCGCCCTAATATACTAATATGTGGTGTAGTCCTGTTGCTGATTGGTTCAAAGTAAGCGAACTTTGAAATCTTTCCCACTATGCTAATAAGCCTTTTGTATTCGGAAGGAGGATTGAGTTTTGATGAATAAGGAGTCGGAGACTGAAGCTGTGGGTGGAGCAGAGCAGGGAGGCCAACTTGAGAGATTTGGTGGCAGAGAAGTCTGGGTGGGTAGCTCAGGAGACTGCACCCAGCAAAACAAAACAACAGCAACAACAACAACAACAACAAACATGCTTATATTATGCAGGTGTCTTTGTGTCTTTATCTTAAATCCCAAACAGCTCCCACAAAGCCCCCCAATAAGGTATGATGATGTATATTTTAAAAATGAGGTAGAGAGGCAGGCAAACAGAAGCAAACAGATTTGATACCAGCAGGGTAAGCTGGCATTATTGGAACGCAAAGGGCCCAACCTTTCCATAGGATGAAAGTTGAGGACATTTAGCTAGGATAGATTAGCAGGGTGGGTTGCTTTGATGCATAAGAATATTGTTTCAGCAGGTGGAATGAACAGTCAGCCTGGGGTCCAAGAGATTTTTTATGTTGAGGGGCTATATTGCTCAGTGCAACCCAACCTGACTCAATCCCTTATGACCTGAGACTATTACCCAACAATATGTGTCTGTAATCCCAGAACTCAAGAGTCTAAGGAAAAGGATAAAGAGTTCAAAGCTAGCATGGACATTAAGACCCTGTCCAAATGAATAAACAAACTAAAAAATAAACAAATAAAAATAAAAAAATAGTTGAGGCCGGGCGGTGGTGGCGCATGCCTTTAATCCCAGCACTTGGGAGGCAGAGGCAGGCGGATTTCTGAGTTCGAGGCCAGCCTGGTCTACAGAGTGAGTTCCAGGACAGCCAGGGCTACACAGAGAGACCCTGTCTCAAAAAAAAAAAATAGTTGAAACCTTTGAAGGTATATATGGCCGTGGGGCTATATCTTGCTCTGACTCTAAGGTGAGTGGTCTTCTTTTATCATGTGATTCCACATGACTTCTGTAAATAGGAATCAGATTTAATTTTATTTTATGCAGATAGTTGCTTTATCTCTATCTAGATGGGGCACTGTTTGCATACCTGGTGCCCTTGGAGGCCAAAAGAGTGTGTTGAATCCCCTGAGAGTAGAGTTACAGACAGCTGTTAGCCACCATATGAGTGCTGGGACCCTAACCTGGGTCCTGTGGAATTATTTATTTACTATATGTGCATGCTTGTGCACACACACATGTGCCACAGTGTGCATGTGAAGGACAGAGAACAGCTTTTGGGAGTTGGTTCGCCTCTTCCACCATGGATGCAACTCAGGTCATCAGGCCTTGTGGCAAGTGCCCTCTGAGCCATTTTTTTTTTGGACTTACACTATTTTTCTGTACACATTTTAGGCTTGCTATGATTTAGATATGATTTAACAGTTTCTTAAGGTCCATTGTGATTGGAGGCTTCAATCTTAGGATGTTAGTATTGGTGCTGTGCAACTTTAATAAGTTGGGCCTAGTAGAAGGCCCTTAATTACTTAATTGGGCTTCTTTGATGTAGACCTCTTAGTCCATATAAGTAGTTATGATCAGAACACTATGAGAAAAGACTGAGCCTACTTCTAACCTAGTCTCTTTCCATTTCTTTTCTTTTTTTCATTAATGTATTTACTTATTCACTTTACATACCAATCACAGCCCCCTCTCCTCTCCTTGCTGTCCCACCCTCACAAAGCCCTCCACTATTACCCCTTTCCTTCTCAAAGGGAAGCTCCACTTGGGTACCACCCACCCTGGGACATCAAGTTGCAGCAAGACTAAACATATCCTCTCTCACTGAAGCCCAACTAGGCATTCCAGCTAAGGGAAGGGAAATCCATTAGCAGACAACAGACTTCAGAGACAACCCTCCACCGCCTCCAATTGTTAGGGGAACTAAATGAAAACCAAGCTACACATCTGCTACAAATGTGTAAATCCAGCCCCTGCAAGCTTTGTAGTTCGTGGTTCAGTCTCCAAGAGCTCCCATGGACCCAGGTTAGTTGACCCTATAAGTTTTCTTGTGGTGTCCCTCCAGCGTGCTCAATCCTATTCCCAACTCTTCCACCAGACGCCCTGAGATCTGTCAGATGTTTGGTTGTGAGTTACTTCATCCTTTTTCCATCCTTGATATATTTTAAAGTCAGTGAATTCTTCCTTTAAATTATCTCCTTTGGGTGCTGGAAAGGTGGCTCAGTGGTGCATTTCCATAGGACGCAAGTTTAATTCCCAGCACCCACATGAGAGCTCGCACAGTCTTAGGAGGATTCAACAACCTCCTTCTGGCCTCTGTAGGTACTAAGCATGCACATGGTGCACGCACAAACATGAGGCAGAACACTAATACACATGAAATAAACAAATGCATTTTAAAATAAAAAAAAGAGTTTAAAAAAATAAAATACTTCAGGCCAGTGAGACAATACAGTGGTAAAGGCCATTGCTGATGACATCTTAAGGAAACAAGAAGGCTGTGTTGGGGGCGGGAGGGGTGTGTGTGTGTGTGTGTGTGTGTGTGTGTGTGTGTGTGTGTGCCCACCCTTCAGTCCCAGGCACACTTGCGCCAGTGGATCTCTGGGAAATGTAGTTCTACATGGACACTTCCTCTACTGGGCCACAACGACTCTGCACCTGTCGGGTTTGCAGTAAGCAGCAGTGAAGCGAGTGACAGTTGATGTAGTCTGTGTCCATCCTGGTCTTTGGCAAACTCAAAGAGAGTTTAGGCTTTGATTAGAACCCGCGCGGAGCCCTTGGAGAGGATCATTGCGCATGTGCAGAAAAGCATTTTGGGGTCTTGGTTTGGGGGAGGATTAAGGTAGGGGGCGGCCCGGGCATTCTGAGAGACAGCAGCCTGGTAGGAGGTTGGGGCGAGGAGAGGTTGCTAAAGGTGGGAGTGAGGGTTGGGGGAGGGAGTGCGGGATGGGGATGGAGGAAGATGGTGTGTCGTCACTGATGCTGCACCCTGTCGGGGAGAGTGACTCACACGGATTAGATGGGGGAGCATCTGAACATAAGAACATTCTGGCCTGAGAGAATAGGTGTCTATGCTAGGTAAATGAAGGACTATCGGGATTCCCCAGACAAGTCCTTGAGGGGAGTGAAGGGGTTGCTTTGTAGGTTTGTAAACCAGTGAGTCCTGGGCGGCATATATGAGTACCCTTTTTGTTGGTGAAGACCGTAATGGTCAATCATTTGGGTGCCATAAGGACCTTGTCTTCCTGAGAAATAGCAGAAATGATGAAGCCTTTCACCTTTTGGATTCTAGGAGAGGCTCACTGTAAAGATTTATCATCTGAGTACAATAGTGCTTAGTACTTTGTTAGCAATGACTAACTTGAAAGTGGCCCTCTCCATTTTCATGCTCGCCTCAGAAGATGAGCTTCACTACCTACCTATCAGTCCCAACAAAAAAAAACAGTTTAAAAAAAAAAAAAACAGAAACTGGTTAAGTTTCTTTTCTTACCTCAGTTTCCTGAATCTTGTGCCGTACACAAACTCCCCCTAAGCAGAGAGATATTCCTATTTGCTCTCCATCACATACTTTAATCACATTTGGCTGTGCCTAATTCTTTATACAACTTTTAGTTTTCTTAAAACAGAATCTAAGCTGGTGGTGTTGTATGCTCTTGGGAGGCAGAATGAAGCAGAGCTCTTGAGTTTGTGGCCAGCCCGATCTACAGAGTGAGTTCCAGGACAGCCAGGGATGCCATACTCCATTCTCTTTCATAATAAGTATTTGTGACATCTAGGCTGAGACTTTAAATTATCTGAGTTCCCATTAAGAGAAAACCAAGATTCACCCCTCCAACGTAATGATACTTATTGACATAATGTATCTTGTTTCTCCACAGGCCACATCTCTCAGGAATAAAACAGTTCCTATGAGGCAAACAAAAGGTTGACTCAAGATTAAGAATGTGTTCTTAGGTTCCAAACATTTCTCTCTGGAATCAGGACAGAAAAAAAGTCATGACACAGTGACTTTCTTAAGTATAGCAGAAGATGACAGAATCAAAGGTGAGTTATTTGTTTATATCCTACACATGTTTTTTTTTTCCACTTTACTTAAAGTTGATGAGGCTTACATGAATCGGCAACAACAAGAAAGGTCTTAAGTTTAGACTAAATAGATTTGAATTATAATAGAAAATACTAAAACTTTTTAATAGCTATTTAAATGGATAGTCTAGGGAACAAGTTCCTCAGTAGCAACCCTGAAATTGTTATATTTCCCAAGATTGGTTTGTACAGAATTCCTTGATATAAGCTTAGAACATGAATTTAGAGAACTTGGACCACTATTTTAGAAAACTAAGACAGGAGTTCTTAATACACATTAGTTTAGATTATGGTTTTAGGAAAGAGGACTAAGTCATGTAGCAGGGTGGTCATTATAGCCCTTCACCTAATACTAATAAATAGATGGACTGATGAAGCTAAGCTTTAGGCTCCAAGTGGTTAGTTAAAGTTAAAGCAGCAAACCACAAAGAGTAATGCTTTGGTCTTGTATCACTTCTGCAATGAGATAAAGAAGAACCTAAAACCCAAGAAATACCTCCCAACTTCCCTTGAAATTGATCTAACCATTAGCACAAATGAGGGGATATGTCACTACTTACAGCTGAAGGAGCTCTGAATACAATGTCTCTGAGTTCTGTATACCTGGAATATGGAGTGAAGACTGGAGAAAGCGGGAAATGGAGAAGTACTGGGTCCGGAGTCAGAATGAAGACAAGTGTCCTCAGGAGGTCTGGATAGAAGCACCCCAAGACCTCAAAGAAACCATCTATGCTAAGCATGCAACCATGACCTTGAGAAGGCAACCATGACCTTGAGATGGGCATGGTTGATTCATACAGTCCCTGCATTCAGAAAGCAAGAAGACCAAGAGTTCCTGAATCTCATGACTTGAATGAGTCTTAGCAGTTGTCTTACCAAGAAAAGATTGCTCAACCCATCGGAGGCCCAGACAGCTTCCAAGTTCTATTTGAATACCTTTCCCCTAGTACTAGTTTCTGACTCCAGAATGTGACCAGCAAGCTGGAGTGATTTGAAGGTTTTAGACTGGAACAGCGTCAGTAAGGTGAGAATATCCACAGAACTTAGTCCCGGATGGAAATGGGAATGTGTAGTGTAAGAACAGATACACAGTTACACTGACAGGGATCCTGCCCTGGAGTTCTTAATCTGGTCTAGATCATTTGTTTCATATGAATTTTATTTGTCTGTTTTTGTTTCAGAGAGGGTCTTTTTTTTTTTTAGGCCACAGACCATTACCATTATCTTTTGTAAAATGATAACCCTCGTATCTTCATATAGCCTTAATCCCTGGGTCATTCTGTTTTGAGAGCATATTTGAAAGGCTAGGTCAAGAGGATCAAGAGTTTGAGCTAGCATGGGCTACATTATGAGCTCCTGCTAACCTGGGTTACATAGTAAGATCCTATTTCAAAGTGGGTAGGAGAGAAAACAAAAATAATAGGTGTTTTGTTTACAAAACATACCTGAGAATTTAGCCCATGCACTCACATGAAATCTACCTACTTGACTGGGAGTGAGAGCTCATGTGTTTATTTATTTTTATTTTTTAAAGACTTATTTATTTATTTTATGTATGTGAGTAAACTGTCGCTCTCTTCAGACACACCAGAAGAGGGCATCAGATTGCATTGCAGATGGCTGTGAGCCACCATGTGGTTGCTGGGAATTTAACTTAGGACCTCTGGAAAAGCAGTCAGTGCTCTTAACCACTGAACCATCTCTCCAGTCTGAGCTCATACCTTAAATCTCAGCACTCAAGAGGCAGAGGCAGACAGATCACTGAGTTCAAGACCACCTTGGTCTACAGACCTAGTTCCAGGACAGGCAAAGCTACACAGAGAAACCCTGTCTTGAAAAGAAAAAAAAAAAAAGAAGAAGAGGAGGAGGAGGAAGAGGAAAAGAAAGAAGAGAAAGAAGAGGAGGAAAAAAACAAGAAAAGAATAAGAAAATGGGTCTCTGTATAAGTTATGGCTGGTTCTTCCTTCCAGCCCAATGCTCCCAGAAATAAAACTCAGGCTCAAAATATATTTACAAATACCTTGGCCATATAACTAGGCTCTACTCTGATTAGATCAAAACTTTGATAACCCAATTATTTTAACCTACATTCTGCCACAAGACTAGTGACCAGTGCTCAGGTACCATGCATCAGTCTGTCTCCTCGCACCTTCCCAGCAAATCTCCCCGCTCCTGGCTCTCTCCCAAAATCCTTTCTCTCTCTCAGATGTCCCACCTCTGTTTCCTGTGTAAGCCATAAGCCATAGGCTTTTAATTGACAGGTAATGCATCCATACAATACACAAGATACTCTCTACAATTCTACAAAGAAGAAAAGACTTTGGACTTTTTCCAAAGTAATGAGGATTAGATTTGATAGAAAGAGACCCCCTGAAGATCTTAGCTTCAGACAGAAGAAAAATCGATTGGACCAAATGCACTGGTCATATAAAAGGCTCCTTTCAAATATAAATTGAATATAATTATAGCAATTATGAAAACTATAAAGTATGATATACATTTACAATGTCTAGTCCATAGTATTTGGCAACTTTAGAAAATATTCTATTATCTATTCTAGCATGTTCAGGGTTTTGTACTTTAGCTCAATTTCTATCCTAACTTGCATTTTCATCCTAATAACACTGTCTTAGACCTAGAACATCTTAAATCTTACAACTTAAGCTTGCAGTAAGACTATGACTATCTACTCTTCAATCCCATCAGAGACCTGAGAAGGAATATTACCTGAGTATGCAGGAAGCTCAGGGATGCAGCTTCCAAACATTACAGAAATGACAGAGACAGCTGATTGCCTGGACAGTCCCTAATATTGTCTCTATAATGTTAGAGCAACTATCTTCAGCCTTTGGGCCCAGAATGTGACACACTTTTTCTGAAGCAGGACTTATGAAGGACTTGCTTACTCTGTCTTGGTAGAGATTGTCAGTCTACTTCTCTGTATCTGTTTGTCCTTTCTGGACAGCATGTCTGTAGTTGAAGCATGGGCATTTTCTTTGCCAGTGTCTAGTTTGCCATAATTGAAGCAACTCCATCTGGAGTTATTGATGCTTATCATCTTTGAAGTAGAATGGGGATATTATCAGGAGCAGACTTGTCTCAGTTTAAAGATCTTTATGTTGTTCGAATTCCCAACCCTATTAAGCCCGTACAAAAACCATATAATTCAGATATTATAATTATAAGCTATATGCCTAGATTGGGCAGATCTAACAGCTATAAGACCTCTTGCTACTTGTGGTTTCTCCTAGCTATGTGGTTCTGGTCCATCATGGCTTCTCTTTCTCCTTCCTCTTTCCTCTCTTCTCCGTTACCCTTCCTCCTCTCCTCCTGCCTTCCTCCCACTTTCGAACCTCCTGTCCCACCTTTTCCCTCCACTGACTAATCATAGGCTCTGGTCTTTTATTG
>JANHMN010000023.1:41612310-41638315 GCA_030674055.1 Rhabdomys pumilio | reverse complement strand
GAGGGCATCCCCTCTGGAGGAAGCAGTATTAACACCAGAATACAAACAGCATCAGGCCAACCCACTACATCTTTCAATAATGAAATAATTTTAAATGCCATATTCTGTGGATCTCTGAGGTTTTTGAAGACCATGCTCTGTCTTCCTGCACTTCTTAGGCCTGAGCTTTTTTGCTTTCCCAGCACGGTGGTTCTCCTTTTTCTCTTTATCCCCTTGCTCGTGAATCCTAAAGTCCCTTCTCTGTCTCCTTGCCTCTGGCAACTTTATTTACCAGTCAGAACCAACCGGGGGCAGGGACTCTCAGTGTCTTACATATGGAATCTCATGAAATTTTGGGAACCCAAATAACATAATGGAAACATTAGACCAAATCTACAACAAAGCCTTAGATAACTCAGTTATTTTAACCTACATTCTGCCACGTGACTGGTTACCTATGCTCAGGTACCATGCATCAGTCTGTCTCCTCACATCTTCCCTCTGAATCTCCCCATACCTGGCTCTCTCCCAGAAGCCTTTCTCTCTCCCAGATATCCCAACTCTATTTCCTGCCTAAGCCATAGACCATAGGTTTTTTAATTGACAGGTGATGCAGCCATACAATACATAAGGCATGCTCTACATGTCTCACTCTGTGAATAGTCTTGGCCCCCATAGAATCGTGTGTTTGAATACTTGGCTATAGTGAGTGGCACTATTAGGAGGTGTGGCCTTATTGGAGGAGGTGTGGCCTTGTTGGAGGAAGTGTGGCCTTTTTGGAGGAGGTATGGCCCTGGAGGAAGTGTGTCCCTGTATAGGTAGGCTTTGAGGACTACTATGCTCACGCTCTCTACCCAGTGCAAAAGATACAGGCTGCCTTTGGATAAAGATGTAGAACTCTCAGCTCCTTCTCCAGCACCATGTCTATCTGGACATTGTTGTGTTTCCTGCTATCATGACAATGGACTGAACCTCTGAAACTGTAAGCCAATCCTAATTAAATAGTGTCTCCTCTTGCCTTGGTTATGGTGTCTCTTCACAGCAATGGGAACCCTAATTAAGATACTTCGTACCCTTGGCTGGCCTAGAACTCGATGTGTAGACCACCACTCCTAGCCAGGGAAGTCTTGCTATGTAGCTAAGGCTGGTTCCCCAACCCAGTCTCCCTAGTACCTTGGATTACAGATGTGAATCAACCACACCCAGCCTACAATTATACAAACTTGAATAACATTTTATTTCATCTTCAAAGTATAAGTATAATGTGATATTAGTATATCATAGTGTTTATTCATCTCTGAGTGATTAATTGTCCCAGTGCTCAGCGGCTGAGAAAAAAACAAACATTTACCTTACAGTTACTGTGGTTTATTGGATGCTTATATCTTTGATTCTTGAACGGAGTCTTGAATAACACATAACATCAGATGTTCAAAAAGATTGAGGCCATCTCAAGGTGAACTAAGGAGACAATCTAGTTCTTATATCCTCGTAGGAACGTTTGAGCCTTGGTTTCTTGCTGTATGTGGCTCTGTGCTAGGTTACCTTACAATGTTACTGCCAGACTTTCCTAGGGAAGAGAAAGAACTCTTTAAGAAGGAAGGTCCATTCTCTGAGAACCTAATCTATGACAGAGCATCCTGTCTCTTCCACTCATTATGTTCTGTGGTCGGTGAGGTCAGCCCACACTTAAAAGCCTAACACCAACCAGTTCCAGGAGTCAGAGACCACTGAGGTTGTCTGCCACAGAGACACAAGCCTGTGTCCTGCAAGGCCCCACGAGAGTCACTTCACATCAAACAGAGGTTGTGCTTTTCAGATATCATTTGAGGATGTGGCTGTAGACTTCTCCTGGGACGAATGGCAGCTGCTTAGCCCTACTCAAAAGAGTTTATACCGACACGTGATGTTGGAAAACTGCAGCAGCCTTGTCTTCTTGGGTGAGAGTTTCTGCTGTAATTTAGTGTGTGGCTAGTAAGCATTCCTTTGCTGTGTTTACCGATTTAGATATTAGTTTCAAATTTCAAATTTCCTCATTTCTATACCATTTCTCTCTATGTATATAATGATTTTTTTTTCAGTCACTTGCTTTATTTTATGGTCTTTAAAGGTGTTTTTAGATTTATTTATTTTGTGTGCATGTGTGTTTTGCTTGTATGCGTTTGCATCACATACATGTCTGGTGCCCGCAGAGGTCAGAAGAGGTGGGTTGGATCCATGGAACTAGAGTTACAAATGATTATGAACCACCATGCTGGGAACTGAACCCGGGCAAATGCTCTCAAGCGCTGAACCTTCTCTGCAGCCCTATATTTCCTGGCCTTTATAATAAAATTTCTTTATGTTTGAGTCTCTCGACTAAAGCAATTGGGTTCAAATTCTCTGCTTCTAATTTACAGGTAATCAAACCATCAAACCTGATGTAGCTTTCAAGCTAGACCAGCAGGAGTCATGGATTATGGATGAAGAAATCCTAAATCAAAACTTTTTAGGTAAGAAATCACAAACATTAGGAAGGGTGAAAATTAAGTCTTAAAACTTTCAGGATCAAGTAAGTACATTTGAAGCATTGTTCATAAATTTTATTTTAAGTTCCTAAATCTTGAGACAAGTGTGGTGGCAAAGGTCCCAGGGCAGAAAATATCTTTGTAATTAAATATCTCAGAGTATTATGAGATGTAGCAGAAGGATCAGGGGAGAAAAAAAGGCTATAAGTGCCTAGAAATCATGATAAAACTTTGAATCTGTCAGAATTTTTAAAGCTTACTAGATGCTGTGCTGAAGTCAGAATTATAAACTAGACTGGGAGTAGGACTATTATTTTATAGAAGTAGATAGAATTAAGGATTCTGTATGCCATTGTGTGACAGAAACAAAGTGCAGAAATATACATGTGCCCCCCCACAATAGCAGCAATGGTGTAATTTAGTCAAACTGACTTAAATAATTTTCAATTTTCTTATATAGAGTCTCAGTCTACAGCCCTGGTGGCTTGAAGATCACTGTGCATCTCAGACTAGCCTGGTACACATGGTACTTTTTCTATCCAGCCTTTAGAGTGCTGGGATTATAGGTATAAGCTATTATGCCCAGTTTAAGGGTTTTCTGGTTTTGTTTTTTGACACAATTTTATTCCTAAACCTTTATTGTTTGTTTGGTTTTTTTGTTGTTCGTTTGGTTTTTTGTTTTGTTTTTCGAGACAGGGTTTCTCTGTGTAGCCCTGGCTGTCCTGGAACTCACTCTGTAGACCAGGCTGGCCTCGAACTCAGAAATCAGCCTGCCTCTGCCTCCTAAGTGCTGGAATTAAAGGTGTGCATCCTAAACCTTTAAATATATAAATCATTTTATTATTATTTACTACAATGTATTAATTTAGATTAAATAGAGTTTTTATACACACAAGGTTTGCAGTCCTAGGGATTGATACCAGTATTTTACATATGCTAAGCAAGTAATCTACTACTGAATTACAACCCAACTCGTTTTTGGTTTGTTTTTGAGACAGAGTTTTACTGTGTAGCCCTGGCTGTTTTGGAACTCGCTTTGTTGACCAGGCTGACTTTGAACTCACAGTGATTCTCCCGACTCTGCCTCCTAAGTACTGACATTAAAAGCGTGTACCACCATGCCTGACTTTTAGCTTTTTTTTTTTTTTTTTAAAGATGGGGTCTCACTAAGTTTCCCCAGATGGGATTTGAATTTGCAAGCTTCCTGAGTAGCTGGGATTAGATAAACATATTCTATAATCTTATTTGGATTTTTTTCAGTTTACTTATTTTATACATGTGAATATTTTGCCTGGATGTGTGTATATGTACAATGTGTGCCTGGTGCTCAAGGAGGTCAGGAGAAAGATCATACCCCTTAGAACTGAAGTTATAAATGATTGTGAACCACCATATGAGTACTGGAAACCAAAACTAGATCTTTTGCAAGAGCAACAAGTGCTTTTAACCACTGGGTCATATCTCCAGCCCTTTATTTTTTTATTTTAAAAGTTCAGTCTTTGAGTCTGGGCGTAGTAGTGCATGCCTTTATTCCCACCACTTAGGAAGTAGAGGCAGGAGGATAAGGAGTTCAAGGCACTTCTCAAAGCTATCAGTGAGTTTGATAAATGATAAATGAGTCTAATAAATGAGATACTGTCTCAAAAAAAAAACCTTGCAAAAACACAAAATTACTATTTCTTTCTCTCATAGTTCATAAAATGACTTGCTGTAAGTTCTGCAAGTAGACTCTGATTTTAGCTTATGATTCTTGTTTTTAATCACCAGCTTTAAGCCGGGTGGTGGTGCATGGTTTTAATCCCAGCACTTAGGAGGCAGAGACAGGCAGATCTCTGTGAGTTCAAGGCTAGGCTGGTCTACAAAGTGAATTTCAGGACAGCCATGGGTACACCAGAAACTCCATCTCAAAAAAGCAAACCAAACAATAGCAAAAACAAAACCCTAACAAACAAATTCTCCTTCGTATCTGTGCGTTAACCATCAAGTCTTCATTTTGGTCTCCTTCATGTCAGCAGCGCTGGTTGTTTCTTCTCTCAAATTCTAATATTGGATAATTGGATAGTACCTTTATTCCCCATCAAAAACCTTCTCACTCAGAAAAAGAGTAATAGCATTTTATTGGAAATCCTGGCAAATCTTCCATCATGAATCTAAAGTAGAAACGATGGAGGAGTGCTACTTATTGACCTGTTTCTCCTGGTTTGCTCAGTTTCTTTTCTTAGACACTCTAGGACCACCTTACCCAAGGATGGCACTGCCCACAGTGGGCCACATCAATCATCAATCAAGAAAACGCCCCGCAACCTTGCTTACAGGCAAATATGTTGGGATATTTTTCTCAACTGAGATTTCCTCTTCTCAGATGACTCTAGCATGTATTAAGTTTCCCAAACCTAACCAATACGACCGTCTTCTGTGATGGAATATCATCAAGCCCTATGTTAAAGAGCTCAACTGAGTTAGTGAAGGTGATATTGCTGTTATACTCAGAGGACAGTGATCCACAATGTCACTTTCATGTCTTTTATTCCAGCTCTCAGGAGGTAGAAATAGGTGGATCTCTGTAAGTTTGAGGCCAGCCTAATCTACAGAGCGAGTTCCAAGACAACCAAGTCTACGTACAGAGACACTGTCTCAAAACACACACACACACACACACACACACACACACACACTCAATAAAATCCTCAAAATATTCAGCAAAGCCACCAAGTCACCGAGGAGGCACATGCGTCTAATCTTAGCACCTGTGACATAGAGACAGAAGAAGAGTAAGTTGGAAGCCAGTCTAGACTTTATCATGCATTTGAGGCCAAAATTCATACAGAGTCCTTGTCTCAAAAAGAGAAACAGATAGGACTAGATGAATTTGCCTAACTTGCACAAGACCTTTGGTTCAATTCCCATTACCAGAAAACAAGCATAATTGCAGAAAAATGACTGTATTGATGGCTCAGTCAATAAAGGCACTTGCAACCAACCATGACATGCTTAGTGTGATTCCTGAACCCCACATGGTAGTGAAAAGGTTAAAACTCCTAGCAGGCTGAGCAGAACCAAGAGTGCAGGTCAGCTTGGTCGTGAGCTCTGTGTTTCAGGAACCTGGCTGAGCACAAGATAGATAGTTGATTATGAATAGGCTCTTTGAGAATAGCCTATACAAAATGTTCCCCATGACCGTTCCTTGGACCCTGTCACAAACTGAATAATAGGCTGGGACTTTCCACAGGTACTCTCCAATAATCCTCCTTCACTCCGCATGGGTTGTGGTTCCCCCCCAGAGTTGTGGTTTTTGGCTTTAAATTCCCTCTGTCTCCAAAGCCCCGGGGTCAGACCCCACTGCCCCTGCGTGGGTCATGGGTCTTGACCTCAACATGTTGATCGAAATATACCTCTTGCTGATTATATCAAGTTCGGTGTCTTGTGAGTTATTGGGTGACCACAAATTCCTGAGGCTTGGGTGAGGTCCTCCCTTCATGGGGGCCTTACAGTAGATGGAAAGAAGTGACTCTTTAAGTTGCCCTTTAATTTTCAAACATGCATGTGTGCTTGGGTATGTGCACACACACACATACAAATAAAAAGTGTCATAAAAATATTTTAGAGGCAAAAAATTTGTTTTAGTAATGGTCAAGTTACTGATGCCAGTGATTCGGTTGATTTAAAAAAAATTGTTTACTTTAGTTATATGAGTACACTGTCACTGTCTTCAGACACACCAGAAGAGGGCATCAGATCCCATTACAGATGGTTGTGAGCCACCGTGTGGTTGCCAGGAATTGAACTCAGGACCTCTGGAAGAGCAGTCAGTTATCTTAACCACTGAGCTACCTCTCCAGTTGATGATCTTAAGGGAGATTATTTAAAAGCATTTTTTTTTCATTTTTATTTTATGTGTGTGCTCGCTTCTTTCCCTGTGTGGGTTCTGGGAAATGAACTTAGGCCATCATGTTTGACAGCAGACACCTTTACTCACTAAGTCATTTTGCTGGCCCTAAGATTGTTTCCTTCCTTCATTTATTCATTGATTGATTGATTGAGACAGGATCCCACTGTGTAGCCTGGAACTTGCTATGTAGACCAGACTGGTTTCAAACTCACAGAGATCCGCCTGCCTCTGCCTTCCAAGTACGAGAACTAAAAACATGTGCCAACTTCAGGCAGTAGTGGTGTATACCTTTAATCCCAGCATTTGGGAGGTAGAGGCAGGTGGATCTCTGAGTTTGAGGGCAGCCTGGACTATATAGGAGTTCCAGGACAGCCAGGTCTACACAGATAAACTTTTTGTCAAAAAAAAAAACCTTTTTAAAAAACTGTGGGTCACCATTACCAGCTACTGTGGGTTTTCATAATGTAATTATGGTGTGGAAAATTTGTGCTTCTCATCTTTCAGATATAAAAGATGGTAGCCTGTACTTGCTCTGCATCTCAGCCAGTTTCTCTTTCTATCATTCAGAAGCAGAGTGTGTTATGTTTATATTTGTTTATTCTCAGTTTCTAGTATATTTTGTTTGAGTAATTATCTGCCTTTTATAATCTTTTGCATCTGAATTCTGGACATATATTCGAAAATCACAGGTTACTGCATATTTATAACATTTGTAATTCAAAATTTAATTTTCATGTTTCATTATCCAAGACAAATGCCTGGAGTTCTAGTATTTATGAGATTTAAGTCAGGAGGAATTTTTAGTTTGAGGTCTGTGTGAGCTACATAATAAAACTGTTTACAAAACAAACAAAAAACAGAAAACCAATTAGTTCTAATTAGTATATATTATTTGAGGGCTTACCATCTTCCCAGGATAGTAGGCTTTATTTTAGAAGTTTCATTTGTAACTACAATCATTGAAGGATTTATCTAGTGTGGTACATTTCTTTTTTCTTTCTAGAAATCTGGCTAGACAGTTATTCTGAACTATGGCCTCAAGATAAACAAGACAAGCTTATTACAAGAATGGAGAGAGGCAATGGAGATAATGTTTTAGAGGAAATATGTCAGCCAAGAACAAACTCTGTTTATTTAGAAATGAGATTCCATATAGGTGATACATGTGAAAAGAGTCTGAAACATCCTTTAAATTTTTTTATTCTAAAAAGTAACTGTGGAAGAAAAAAAATAAAATCAGTAAGAAATTATTATTTTATCTAAAATTTGACAGACCCTACAGTAAAAGAAAATCCCATGATTATAATAAGTATAGAAAAGCAAGCAGTAATGAGTCACAGCTCATTACAAATCAAATGACACATCCAGGAATCTTTTTATGTTTGGAATGTGGTAGAATTTTTAACAAGAAATCACAGCTTATTGTACATCAGAAAAATCATACAGGAGAGAAGCCCTGTCAGTGCACTGGGTGTGGAAACACTTTTGCACAAAAGTCCTTGCTTGCTGTTCACCAAAAGACTCACTCAGTAGAAGAACCAGATGGTTGTGATAAACGTCAGAAGGATTTCAGTGGGAAGTCCCTGGCCATTCAGCAACAGAGAACTCATACTGGACAGAAGCCCTGTGGAAAAGCCTACAGTGGGAAACCACAACAAAACAGGCAGGAGATGATTCACACAATAAATAAACCTTATCATTGTAGTGATTGTGGGAAAGCTTTCTCTCAGAAATTGAAATTTATCATTCATCGAAGAACACATACAGGAGAAAAACCCTATAAATGTATTGAGTGTAGAAAAACTTTCTTTGGGAATTCACAACTTATTACTCATCGGAGGTCACATAGAGGGAAGAAACCTTATGTATGTAGTGAATGTCAAAAAGCCTTCAGGAGGAACTCACTTCTCATTAGGCATCAAAGGATTCACACTGGAGAGAAACCACACAGAAGCAGGGAATGTGATGAGGCCTTCATTAGAAAACCCCAACTTACTAGACATCTCATGACCCATACAGGAGAGAAGAACTGTCAGTGTTATGACTGTGGAGAAGCCTTTTTCAAGAAGTCACAGCTCCTGCCACATCAAAAAAGTCACTTAGTAGAGAAACCACATAGGTTTGCTGAGTATGGAAAAACATTCCCTGAAAAGTCACAACTTCTGACACATCAAAAAAGTCACTTAGTAGAAAAACCACATAGGTGTGCTGAATGTGGAAAAACATTCCCTGGAAGGTCATCACTCCTGACACATCAGAGAACTCACACTGGGGAGAAACCTTACAAATGCAATGAGTGTGGAAGGGCCTTTTCCCAGAGGTCAAGCGTAGTATCGCACCAGAGAACACATACGGGTGAGAAACCCTACAAATGCGGTGAGTGTGGAAAAGCCTTCACTGAGAAGTCAAGCCTCCTTCACCACAAGAGAACCCACACTGGGGAAAAGCCCTTTGAATGCAGTGACTGTGGGAAAGCCTTTGCATGGAAGCCACAGCTCCTTAGGCATCAGAGGATTCACACGGGGGAGAAACCCTTTGAATGCAGTGATTGTGGGAAAGCATTTGTTCAAAAGGTGCAACTCATTAAGCATCAGAGACATCATACAGGAGAGAAGACCTATAAATGCAGTGGTTGTGAAAAAGCTTTTTTTGAGAAGACACAGCTGATGATCCATCAGAAAATCCATACGGGAGAGAGGCCTTATACTTGTGGTCAGTGTGGGAAATCTTTCACTAGAAAATCACATCTAATGAGGCATGAGCCGATACATACAAGAGATAAGTGCTATAGGTGCAGTCAGTGTGGTAGTATCTTCAACAACAAGTCACACCTTATCAAACATCAAAAAGATCATATAATAAAGGCCATATAAATGCAGGGAGCTTGGATAGATGCTGTCAGGTTCAGATGTCCCCTAACTCCTCTTGAGAATATGCAGAAGGGTCTATCAAGACCATGACTGCTGGAAAAGCTTTAGGAGTTGGGAATTAGAATGCAGAAAAGAGGCTGTTTGTAGAGGTAAACGATATGAAAGCAGTTTTCCCAGAAGACACAGCTTAGTGCACCTGAGATAAGTTGTCATGGTAACAATGGTGTCAGTACTTCCAGCGATAGTGCTAGAGCCTCTCGTCAGAAGTTTCAAGTATTAAACAGGAGAAAAGCTACTATGGCAAGTGAGCCAGAGAAGTCATCTGAAAGAGACAACCCATTGACCACTAAAGAATGCTAACAAAGGATACTCTGAGTAAGAGGTCAAACGGATGATTCAAAAAGTGTAATTAGTGTGATCTTACTCGAGTGATTTTTGTGAGGGAGTTATGTTCATTGTATATGAATTAATGCAAAAAGTTGTCTGTTTTAGCAAGTGTGTTTGTGAAGACATGTGCTTTCTACTGTGGAGGAGTAATGGACCAGATGGACTGTCCTGCCTTAAACAGCTAGAAACTGTACAATATATGTGAAATATTGTTTAAGGTTTGTAATTGGCATCTAGAAGTTGTATGTATTTTGCAGGTACAGTATGTCATTTCAGTACACATACATAATGTGTAATGATCACACCTGGGTAATTGACATAATGTGTATTACTTTATATATTTATCATTTTTCTGTTAGGAATATTCAGAAAATCTTCTCTGTTAGCTTTATGTTGTTGTCGAGACAGGGTTTCACTTTATAGCCTTATCTGGCCTGGAACTCCCTATGTAGACCAGACTGGCTTTGACCTCACAAAGATATGCCTGCCACTACCACCTGAGTGCTGGGATTAGAGACACATACCAGCGTATCTGGCTCCTATTAGCTAATTTTAAATACTTGGTTTTGTTTTGTGCAGTGACATTGCTGTGCTGTGGAGGATTTGAAGCTAATCTCTCTAGTTTTACACTGAGCTCCTTCACCATCCTCTACCCATTCTCTTTCCACATCCTCCCCAGGTTCTAGTAATAACTTTCACTTTCTCCTTTAAGATCATTACTAGTGTTTAAAATCCATATGTGCTGTTTGTCTTTCATTGTTGGACTTTATTTCACGTCACATAATGTCCTTGAGTTCTCTGTGTATTTCTACAAATCACAGATATTCACTCTTCGGTGGCTGAATAATCCTCCTGTGTACACAGACTGTATTTACTTTTTCTATTCATGTAGTTAGGCACTTAAGTTGAATCCATCTCTTGAGTAACAATGACTTTCGGACATAAAACAAACACAAGTTAGTTGTCCCCAGCATAGGTAGGCAAATGGAGCTGAACCCTATAATTACCCAGCCTGTTGCCTGGTAACAGTTTGCAGGTGTTCAGGTACAAAACTCAACTCAGTTCTGCTGAACTGCTAAAACAGGCTTGGCTTTGGAGGAGGCCACAGGATCTACAAGTTCCGAGGGAAGTCTTGGAGAAGATGGAGCTTTGCAGCAGTGAGACATCAGAAATCTGAAGGATTTCCCTTGAGTCCTTTGGCTTAGTCAAAGTTTGCACATCTGTCTGATAAAGAAAACATCTTGAGGCTAAGATAGAAAGCCCGGGACAGAAAGCAGTAAGGTAAGTGACTCACTGAATGAAGGAAATAGGTTCTTACCAGTCAGAGGTGAAACAACTTGGAAAGTATGGGCAGTGTGTAGCAGATAGATGGTTCAGAATTAAAGCTAATTATTCCTACAGTGGGTCTGTAGTGTCTGATATAAAAAGTCACCTGCCGAGCCAGCAGTGCCTTTAATCCCAGTACTCAGAAGGCAGGAAAGCCAGGGCAGTTAATCAAAGAAACTCTGTCTCAAAGAGAGAGAACAAAGAAGAAGCAAGAAAATACAACTTATTCATAACCGGAAGAAACATTTGTCAACAGAAACAGACCCCAAAAAGGCAAATATGATCGGGTATGCAAAGATATTAAAAAATTATATGTATGTATATAGTGTGTCCGTGTGTGTGTGTGTGTGTGTGTGTGTGTGTGTGTGTGTGTGTGTGTCTGTGTGTGTGTGTGTGTGTGTGTGTGTGTGTGTGTGATTTCTCAGGCTTTTGGCTAAGATCAAGTGTAAAATAAAGTATCAATAGGGTTGGTGAGATGGCTCAGTGGTTAATAGCTCTTCAGGAGGTCATGAATTCAAATCCCAGCAACCGCATGGTGGCTCACAACCATCCATAATGAGATCTGATGTCCTCTTATGGGTGTCTGAAGACAGCTACGTGTATTTGGGCTGGAGCGAGCAGGGCTGGGATCGAGCAGGGATGGAGCAAGAGGGAGAAGGGAAGGGGGGGGGGGGAAGTATTAATAAATACAAATTTGGTGAAACCCGAGAGTCAAGATACAGTTCCAAGGTCAACTGTGATACAGGTCTATAATTCTGGTTTTTTTAAGCAAGAGGATTGCAGCGTGTTCCAAGACAAGTTGGGCTACACAGTGAGACCTTCTTTTCCTTGGATTGGTTTGGTTTTTAAAGTGTGTGTGTGTGTGTGTGTGTGTGTGTGTGTGTGTGTGTGTAAACTTTTTAAAAGCTCAAATGGAACTAGCAGAGATCAAAACATTACTGAAAGGATTTTTTTTAATGCTTAAGTGGAATTAAAAGCAGAAGTTTGGACATTGTAAATAGACCAGTGAACTTGATAAGCAAAAATAACAGTTATTCCAATGATATATAAAAAGAGAAGACAGAACTTAAAAAAAAAAGTCTTTGAAGTCTGGTCTATAAGCTAGTTGGTATAACATTTATCTGGCCTGAGCAAAACACTGGTTCAATTGCCTGCACTGCCGGTGAGAAAAGAAACTGTTTGAAGCCACATCAGCTCAGCCTTTTGTCAAGTGGGACAGGAGGATAGTGACTGTGTCTCAAAAAACTAAAAATCATTTGAGGAAGAACTGAGAAATGTTACAAATATGGTATTAAAACAACAACAAAACAAACAAAAAACTAACTCTGCATCTTGAGGAAGCTCCAAGAACCCAAGGCTGACATGCATGGAAAACATCAGCAATGCACACCAGACTGGTGAGAACTAGAGATGAAGCGAACAGGTTTAGAACACCTGAAGAGGAAGAAGGAAAATACATACACAGGAACAAAGGGTGGCAGCATATCACCTGGGCAGAGTTTTAAATTAGAAGACAGAGAGGCCTGGAGGAAGACACATCAAAGGAAGCTCCGGGGGCTGCAGGAAACAATTCAGAGTGGAAATTTGGAATCAGTTTGGATAGGGAGTGAAGAGTTCCGGAAATAAACGTTATATGAAAAGATCAAAAATAGTTTAAGATACTTTGCTTGAATGAATTGGCTGTTTAGGAACAAAGTACTTGTAACATATTTTAAACTCCTGGGCATGTAGTTGTTCAACAGGACTTAAATGACTATAGTTTTACAAACTGTGTCATCTGTTCTTTGGACTCTGGTGAGCTGCTTTTGGAGCAACTGAATATCGGGAAATGTATGTGGTTCTGTGTTGATGGCTCTCTACCTCTGTCTAGCAATTCATTCTTTGTCTTCTAGAGACAGATTCCCTGGAAGTTCTTCCTAGGTTTGAACCAGTAAGAGGTGAGATCTGTCCCATTCCTGTTTCTCTGCTGGGCCTTGGTTTTGGTACTTCTCTATGGCTAGCAGGCTTTCTTATGTGGCTGGAGCTGTCTAACTTCCGACTAACAAGACACCTTGCTTTTCAGACCTAAAGATGGTAACTTCCCTGAGTGCTTGCTTGTCCATCACTGGTTGGTTGAATTCTGAACACACATCTGTAAATAAACCCTTTATTAAATGTTCTTTTCAAAAAAAAAATTGAAAGTTTTATATGTATGAGTGTTTTGCCTGCGTGCATGCATATTTGTGTACTAGATCCATGCTGGTGCCAGTGGAGAGTGTAAGAGGGCATCATGTCCCCTGGAGTGGGAGTTACAGATCGTTATATTCCACCATATGGGTGTTGGGAAGCAAATGTGGACCCGGTGCACGAGCTAGCTACAAGTGCTTTAAACCACTGACTCATCTTTTAGTCCCTATTAAATGGTATTGAAATTAAAATTTTGACTGTGTCATTTACTGTTGTTAAAATGAACGTTTACTAATCGTGAGCATCTGGTACTAGTACATGTTCTCAGAGAACAGAGAACATTTGTGAAAATCTTACCAAATACCTTATTTCCAATTTGTTTTAATGTTACAATGGAAGTGACAAGTGCCAAAGTTTTATAGCTTGGGCACATGTTAATGGCCCTGGAATCTGTTTCCACGTGGAACTTAAACCTAAACCTCTGCAGTAACCCAACCCCAAAAGTTTATAAAGCCTCGTGCTACTTCTGAGCCAGCTAAGCAACCTACAGAAAAGTTGGGATTACCTATGCCTGACTAAAGTAGATTAAGAAGAAGGAAGATTCTAAAATAGTGCTGTTGAAATATCTATTTTTTCCCTTTCAGCCGTTTTTATTACATGCAAGTCTTGTGATCTTTACCTTTTAAGTCATCAGAATTACCAGATATATTGTTTGTGTCTGAGTGAGTTCAGAGCACAGAAGTCATGACTAAAGCTCCCATTAAGCAAAGGAAGTATGAGGATTCCGTTCAGGGAAACTTCACCTATTTTCACTTGGAGGTTGTCACATTTTTAAGTACGCTTAGTTTCTGGTCACGGTGCAAATGTTTAAACAAGATTATGGACAGGAATGCTGATTGCTATCCTCCACTTACAGCATAAAATTAAATGAAGGTGAATTATCATAAGAGCCTTCTCTGTATGTTTATCTCTCACTTACTGTCTAACCATGAAACTGTCTGCAAAGAGTCCAATAAACCATCTCAGTTCTCATCACCATCGTCATGCCAGAAAGAAAAATAGCTCTTGTAGAATTGAGCCAGAGTTGCTTCAGGCATAATATGGAACAGTAAATTTATTGAAACAATAACTACTATCAATGAGGCCTGATTCAGGCAGGACCACACCCTGTCATTGCCTACATATCTGCTTTAGAGCCATTGCCTTCAGATGACTGTGGTGGTTCATGCCTATAATCTCAGAAGTTTGGAGGCTGAGTCAGGAGGGTTCCCCTACATTCAAGGCAGCCTGGAATATATAATGAATCCCAGGCTAGCTTGAGCTTATACTTTGAGGATGTATACTCAGACTAGATCATGTGTGTAGTGCAAAGAAAACTTTAGTTTGAGGTGAAGCCCATAACAGGAGACTCTAAAATGATGCAGTCCATGCTTTTAAAAAGTCCTTATAAAAGCCTGCTGCTTTTATACTGCTGCTCTGCCATATGGGTTACATGATCCAGAAAAACCAGTGGTGTTTGATTTGATGGTGACGAACATGGATGTGAGTTACAGACTATGGCAGGTCCCATAGATAGTTTTGGAGCAAAGCCTCGAGGTTTTTATACTGATAATCTCCCTTTGAGAAAGTAAAAACACATAGCACCAATGTACAGCAGACTTTTAAAACATTCTTTTTTTTAAAATATTTATTTTATTTTACATATGTGCACTGTCACTGTCTTCAGACACACCAGAAGAGGGCATCAGATCCCATTACAGATGGTTGTGAGCCACCATGTGGTTGCTGGGATTTGAACTCAGGACCTCTGGAAGAGCAGTCAGTGCTCTTAACCACTGAGCCATCTCTCCAGCCCCCAGATTTCTTTTTTAATTTCATGTTAGTGGTGTTTTGTCTACATATATGTCTGCACCACTATAAGCACTGTAGAGTATTCAGTCTGTTAGTACCAAAGTCCACCATAAAGTTCTGGATATGGCTCCTTTTCCCAAGGCAACCAACCAGTGATCTGGTAGGTTGAGAACACTGCATTGGGAAGGAGGCAATATTTTCTTACTGGAATGACAGCATGGATATTGATTTTCCTACTCGGAAATGCTTCTACACTGTCATCTACAGACTCACTAATTCCACCATCGTTGTATTCTGTACAGTGTTGTTTTGATCAAAGAATTCACACCAATGAAGTGCACTCTGGCTCCATGAACATGAAACTCATGGGTTTTGCTATGTGGGGAACATCAATCTACTATTTGTTTTTATTTGAATGATAGAGCTAAGAATGTTACTACAGTGTTATGCAACACATAGCAACAATTTAGTTAATGATGTTACCAGTGGTGACTATGAAAGATTGTAATGAAACTTTAAAATTCCTATTGTCTAGTGTTAATATTGTTTCTTTTCTATGTTTAGATGCACAGATATTTTATTACCAGTACCTACAATTGTTTTTTTTTTTTAAGATTTATTTATTGTATGCATGTGAATACGCTGTCACTGTCTTCAGACACACCAGAAGAGGGCATTCGATCCCATTACAGATGGTTATGAGCCACCATGTGGTTGATAGGAATTGAATTCAGGACTTCTGGAGGAGCGTGGCTCTTAGTCACTGAGCCATCATCTCTCCAGCCCCACAAGTACCTACAATTGTTAAGGCCTAGGTAAAATGCTAATACCTAGTAAGTTTCCTGGCTAGCCTGCCATTATAGGGAAACTTTCTCATATGTTTCTGCTGTTACTAAGAAACTTTCTAATGCCATGTTGATTACATATTATGTTATGTTCTATACTCTTAGAAACCAGTCATGATAGATGTCAGTAGAACTGTGTCATTCACAATAAGCTTGGACCTGAACCAACCACTCAGTAGCTCTTACTGCATCTGTGTATAAATTTTCGCGGTATAAGCTGCCCCTGAGATGAACCCCAACATAAGAAAGACACCTGCACCAATATAAGAAATTATTTGGAATAAGACATTTTGAGTAAGTGATTGAGTAAAGTTTAAGTTCCCAAGGCATGCTTGGGAATTGACATCCTACTTGGCAGAAAGAAACATGTCTGTGGGTAACTTTGGCAAGTTAAGACATGAATATTAGAAAAGTCAAGAGCTGGGCAGTGGTGGCACACGCCTTTAATCCCAGCACTTGGGAGGCAGAGGCAGATGGATTTCTGAGTTCGAGGCCAGCCTGGTCTACAGAGTGAGTTCCAGGACAGCCAGGGACTAAAGAGAGAAACCCTGTCTCGAAAAACCAAACCAAACAAACAAGCAAAGTCAAGTCCCTGCCACAGCTGAATACCCAAATCATTGGGAGCAGGACAAGTGTACAACACAGACATGTTTCTAAGTGAAACCCCTATCCCTAAATCCTGTTGGTGGAATAACTTGACACAGATATTTGTGGATTTTAGGCTCAAAAAACCCTGTATAATCTTAACTGGGGGTCACAGTTCAGTTCCCAAATGTGGACAGTGGGCCTGGTTGATCAGTCCTGGGGCATATGCTCAATAAACGGCCCCTGTCTGAGATCAGTGTTCGTGTTGTTTGTGAGGTGATTCCTGAACCCCAACACAGTGTTCGTTGCAGTAACATGTTACTCAGTTTGGTAGCCTAAGAACAATAGACAGTGTATAGCTTAGTTATGTATTAGCCTCCACCATCCTATGATACTCAACAAAGAAATCATCTGCTCGAGCACTTCTTTGAACACACTTATCTGAAAGCTAGGAGTAATATAAATGTTGAATGGAAGTCTAAGCACCATCTTGACTCTGAAAGGACAACATAAACCCCATTTGTCTCTATTTAGGAACCATGTCTGATTTCAAAAAGCCATAGGCACCAGCTCTGGGAACAGACCATAAGTCCCAGAAACTAGGCCATAAGGGACAAGCTCCAGGAACAGATCATAACATCCAGATACAAGATCATAAAACCTCCTCCCAAAGAACAGCATGGGGATAACCACAAGAATGGGACAATACTTTGTCCCAGTAGAGGGGGGGGGGTCATCTGTGCTGGGTAAACCTATCTCATCCTCTAGTTAAAACATTCATGACATAGGAATGCAGACCACTGACTACCTGGCACAAGCCAATCAGAAGCCGACCCCTGCACCTCCTCAGTACCCACCATTGAAATTTTAGATTACCTAACCCACTCTCTAAATACAGAAGAACTAACATAGTAGCCAATCAAAGTTATACTAATGTCACCCATTTGGCCACTGCCAATCACATTAGAGATTACCTAATCCTCCTAGAGAGTTCCCCTGGTTCCCTATAAGAAGGCCTAGGTACCTTTGTCTGAGGTCGCCATTTCAAAACATGGCTGGCCCCCACATACTGGTTGTTTCTGCAGAATAAATGTTCTTTGTCTTTGCATATTATTTGAGTCTGGGGTCTTCCTTCAGCGATTTTCAGATCCTTACAATTCCATGTCCCTAGAGGCAGCCACTGCTACTTCCTTTTATATCCTTTCAAAAGTATTTGAGTAAATATTTGTAGATACAGGTAAAGATGCGTTTCCACGTATATTTATAAACATGTTTGTGGATATGTTTTCTTTTTACAAAAAAAAAAAAAAAAAATCAGATGTTTAATACTTTTTTGAAGCTGTTCACCAGCAAAAGACATTACTCTGAGCTGCTAAAGTACCACTGTGTGGACTTGCTTCTCTGTCTTCAGTGACTTCCTTCCAGGGCATTGTTTTTTCCAGTGTTTCTCTTTCACCAGGGGCCACAAACATGCTTATGGTATACAACTCGGGAATGACACAAGATTCTAAGAAACAGGATTTAACGTGGAAAGATAACGCAAATCTGCCCTCAGAGACGAGTTACCAGTTCCTAATTGACATCTTAATTATACTCCTTGCGAAGGGCTGGCACACTGTACCAAGCTTCCATATTTTGCAATCTGATGCATGAAAATAGCACTTTATCTCGCTATAGGTTAAATGGCAAACCGTATCGGTATTACAAGTAAGGTTTTAAGGACCTTCCAATTTAGAAGTTACTCGGTCCTTTTTTTCCCGTGAATATAACATGGCGCCCTCCACAGCATCTTCCGTGCTTTTGCAGGAAGGTAAGTCCGCCTGCCAGCATCAAAGATGGCAATCAGGTGCACATCCTCTCGTCTGCGCAGGCTTAGATCGCTCCGCCACGCCCCCTCTGGATAGCCTTTCCTGGCACCGCTCTAGCCGTCGCTCTCGGTGGGCACCGCCGCCAGCCAATCACTGGGCGTACCGCCCTGCACCCCTCCCCCTCGCCTCCCGTGGATCAGCTGGGGTACCCGAGATGTCTGTTGACAGCGGTGGTGGCGACTGTGCGGCCGGTTCCGGGATCCGCGCAGGGCGGGGGGTAAGCTGGCAGGCGGGCGGGGTCCCGGCTGGGGAGACGGCGGCCAGGCTAGCAGCGGTGCTGAGTTTGTGAAGTAGTCCCTAAGCCGGCGTTTCTGGGTCTCTGTAGATGTGAGTCCTATGGAGCTACACGGGGAAGAAGAGCAGCCACCACCGCGGGAGCCCTGGGGGAGGCTTCTTCGTGTAGGCGCAGAGGAGGACGAATCCCAGATTCTTCTTTGGAAACGCGAGTGGACCATCGGAAGGAAGAGAGGTGCGGAAGCCAAAGTGGAGTGAGGACGAGAATAAAGGCTGAGGGGGTAGACAAGGATTAAGCATAGGGACCCAAAGTGGGTACCCAAGTGCGAAAAGACTGAAGGCCTAGAGCAGGATCAAAGACCTAGACAGAGTGGGTTTAAATGGGGGAACCGACCAGGGGGCTTGAAGTGGGAAAAGTACAGGGCTGGCGAGACAGAAGCTACCAGAGTGGGGGTTAGGGGGTAGGTGCACTGTGCTTTCCCTTTTTTCCCTAAAATGGGGTTATTTATTTGTGCAGTTACTCTTCTGGATGTTTGGTGATGGATATCAGTCAGTTCTCAGTACAACTTTATGAAACAGATCTGTAAATATATCCTTCAAAATACAGTCTTGTCCTCATTACTGTACACTTCTCTTTCTCAATGAAATGCAATTAGAAATCCATAACAAAAGGAAAACTGAAAAGGTATGTAGAAATTTGATACCACTGTTAAACAGTTGATGGATGCAAAAAAAAAAAAAAAATAAACAAACCACAGGGACTTTAGAAAAATGTTTTGCGACAAAAGAGAACAAAGACCATGCTGGAAGACTAGGACACTTAAACCAGTGCTCAGAGGGCAGTTTATAATGGCAGGGTTTTTCTATTTGAAAAGATCTCAAAGTCCCAGGAACTAGAATATTTAATGAATCTAGGAAACTGAGAATTTGAACAGAGTCATACACAGGTCCCAACATCGATTGCTTTGGGTCAAGGGCATACGTTTCTATAACTTTGTGTCCACCTTATTTTGCTAGGAGGATTGATAAAAACATACATGAACTGCTTGTACTAGCTTTGGGCTAGCTTTTTGGAGAAACCTTAGATGGTAAAGTGTTTGAGGACCTGAGTTCAAATCCCCAGCACCTATGTAAAAAGTTAAGTTTGGTGGTGCTTGTCTAATCCTAGTTCTGGGGAGGCAGAGACAGAAGGATCCGAGTTTGCTAGCTAGAACTACTTTTGGAGACTTTTGAACTCTAGGTTTGTTGAGAGACCCTGTCTGCCTCCACAAACATGATCATGTACACATATATTAGAGAGTCCATTAACATAATATACATATCAAGATACTGCATTGCCTGTTAAAACAAAAAAACAAAAATCTGCTTTCTAATAGAAATGCTTTCAGTAGTTACTTTCACTAACGATGTAAAGGTCATTGCACTAGTTAGCTGATACTACTATGTGGAAGGCTAGAACTAACACCTGGAGGTGGTCCTCTCATCTTCACAGTAAAAGTTTTATGATATTTTTAAATGGAATTGGCTTTGAATACCAGAGGAGAAGAAAAGTAGTGTCTTTTCCTTCTTTCTCTCTTTGTTTCTTTTTTTTCCTTTTTTTTTTTTCTTTTTTGTTCTTTGAGACAAAGTTTTTCTATATAACCGCCCTGACTGTCTTAGAACTTCCTTTGTAGACCATCCTGGCCTCAAGCTCATGGTGATCCGCCTACCTCTGCCTCCCAAGTGCCAGGGTTAAAGGCATTTGCCACCATGGCACAGAATCTTCTAACTCCTGCTATTTCTGTCTCCTCAAGCCAATGTCACTGGCAGATACCCTCACCATGACTTTCCACAGTTTCCAATAGTTGTCAGTTACTTCCTCCTTTCAGGGGCCTGGGACCTTTGGGGCTAGGAACACTTCTGTGAACCCATCATCCATGGAGCCTTAGCTGGGCCACGTCTGTGGATTTTACCTTTTCATGTCCTCATCTTCCTCTTTGGTGGCTAAGTTGTGCCTGCAAGTTGGCTAGGACTGTTGAGCTACTGGCAGGGAATGCAAAGGTCACTGTGTAGACTCTGAGTGACTGTCAGACCAGAGTGAGGAAAAGGCTAATACTAGTAGCAGGGACTTGAGACATTCTGTGACCATCAACACTACTGCAAGACCATGGAGAGCCTTTAGAACGAGATTCTTCCTGCCTTCATTGGAAGCTCTAGATTTGTCCACCTAGCTGCTGGTGATTTCTAAATCAGTTTTTAGATGTTATCAGAACAGACCCTGTGTCTGAGTCTGAAAACCAACATCAGTTAACTGACCACGAACAAAGATATAGGTTATAAGCCTTGAAGAAAAGCTGGTGTGCCTGCAGAATCACAAAGCATCTGATCAGGCCGGTAGGGACATGTATTCTGCCTTGGGTGTTGACCTGTACATGATCTTAAAAGAGACAAGACAGTATGAGATCCTGGCAGAGAAGAACTGGAAGGATGAATAACCAATGCCGAGTCAAAGTGAGTAGATGGACACTTTGGTGGCCACCACATGAAGTGACTCTACACAAGCGAGTATTAGGTTACTGACCTATAGCGTATCCTTTAGAATGTTGAAATACAGCTTCCATTGTAGCTTGACATGAAAGCATTCCTGGAAGGCATACTAACAGAGAAGTCCACTTTAGAGCCCAGTTGGCAGAAATCTAGGCAATGATCAGCTGCATCTAAGCCTACCTAGGTATCGTGTATGTTGATATCCAGGAGTGCCAGCAGCTTGTGGACATCAGCTAGTGGCTGGAGCAGGACATAGCCAGCTATGCAGCCTGGTTAATGTCCAATATGTTACATAAACACTCATCCCCTGGTTCTCTGAGTTATTAGATATCTAGACTTTCTTTTTCTTACAGAGGACTTCCTCTGATAGATGAAGAGAGGGATCCTGGCCTTGGCTCATTCCCTTTCCTGCCAATAAAACTCGGTGATTCGAGGAGGGGGAAATGTTGGGTCTTCTGATCCACCAACACATACATAGTGGCAATTTTTGGAATTTTCTGTTTCTTTAAAAAAAAAAAAAACAACAGGAATATTCTGAGAATATATGTATGATGGTATGGAGCTGCTTCAGATTGTCCGCAGCAGCTGCCTATGATTTGCTTCATGCTCTAGCAGGGGCGTGATTTTGCCAGTGGCAAATAGCTTCTACAATTGTGTGACATTTGGTTGGAATTCTGGGGACTTTTCAACGAGTGTATGAATGCTAGGGCCCTGAGAGCCAGGGTGGCCGGTTGGTTATTGGTTGTTGGTTGGCTGCTGTTGTTTGCAGTTTGTTAAGTAGTTGTGCCCAAAGAGGAAACAAGAAGAGGAAATAATATAACCTAATGGCAAAGATCAAATTTGCCTCAAGGAACTGGATGCCCCTAATCAGCAGGAAATAGTTTAAAGATAATGCCAGTCCCTCTCCTCCAGATTTTTTTTTCTCTTCTCTATAGTTAGGGGGTTGAAAGGATGGAAGAAGGAAAAACCTACAAAGTAGCCAAACACAGCTACACCCATAGGTCAGAGGTCACCCATAGGTCAGAGATGAAGTCAAAGCAGAGGTGGAAACAGAATAAGGTTGTGATTTCATGTGGGACGTTGTGTCACCTTTACCCTTATTTTGAGACAGTCTTACGGTATATAGCCCAGGCTGGCCTCAACATATGATCCTCCTACCTTAGCCTGTGGGGTACCTCAGTATGAGATTCTTTTTTTGGGTTTTTGGGGTTTTTTTTTTTTTTTTTTTTTTTTTTTGGTTTTTCGAGACAGGGTTTCTCTGTATAGCCTTGGCTGTCCTGGAACTCACTCTGTAGACCAGGCTGGCCTCGAACTCAGAAATCCTCCTGCCTCTGCCTCCCAAGTGCTGGGATTAAAGGCGTGTGCCACCACTGCCCGGGTTCAGTATGAGATTCTTGCCTAGCTGTTATTTTCATTTAAAGAGAGGAGCTCTAGTGGTGCAATCTGTCAGCACACATACTTCCATAATTTAAAGAAAGCACCAATTTTTTTTTAGTATTTTCTGCTTTGCATTTAATAAAGCTCCCTTTCTGTTTTATATTTTCTTATATATCCCCTATGATACTTTGGTTAGTCATATTTTCTGTGTCTCTTTTTACTTCAGTTTTCTAATTTATGAAACCCAAATTTCCATAGAGGAAAAACTTGAGAACTATTTTAAAATATTAAAAAATTAATTAATCCCCTTTGTTTAGTTTTGGTTTTGTTTGTTTGTTTTACACTTTAGATACTATTTTCTGTTGAGCTGTCTGTGTGATAAGCTATCATAAAGAAGCTGCCAATATGATGGGATATCTTCCAGGTGACTGAGTGGAAGGTTGGGACACACATCTCATCCCTTCACTTTAGGTTAACACTTCAGTATTTAAATGTTGTTCGCGTCCACAGGTACAGTTGGTCGCAGACTGGAAAAGCAAGGTGGTCCTACGCTCAGAACCCACAGTAATGTCCAGTGTCTTCTTGCCATCTGTTTTAGGCTGTGACCTCTCTTTTCCCAGCAATAAACTGGTCTCTGGAGATCACTGTAAACTTATAGTGGATGAAAAATCTGGTGAGGTGACACTGGAAGACACAAGGTGAGCACATTTTCATCTCTTTCCCTTTCTAAGTTAGGGAGCTAGGGAGCTGGCAGTGCAGTTACATTGTGGTAATACAGCTCATATGTCCCAAAAATAAGATCTAAAATATATTGGTCAGTTTTTCTTTTTTCTCCTGATTATGGTTTCCTCACCCTGTACTTTTCCCGGTTTCTCCTTACCTCCCTCCCATCTGGATCCATGCCTGTTCTGTCTTATTAGAAGACAAAGTTATCTAAATAATAATAAAACATAATAAAATAAAACAAAAGCAAAGAAATTCAAGTAAGACAAAACAGAAGGAAGAGAGCCTGAGAAAAAGCACAAGAAAAAGATACAGACATAGAGACACACTCATTCACACCGTCAGGAGTCCCATAAAAGCACAAAACCAGAAACCATAATATATATGCAAAAGGTATGTAGGATAAAAGTAAATAAATAAAAATGAAAAATAAAATTGAATTTTTTTAAAAAAGACAGCATTTTGAGACAAGGAACCTTCAAAGATGTCAACGAAAAAAAAACTGAGTTCATTTTCTGTTGGCGTCTACAGATTGGCTTCCTAATTTTTCATTTGCAAGTCGTTATCAGTTGGAGCTAGCTGTTAGGGATGGGGACATGTGTCCACTTCCTTCTTGTGCAGGTCCATTCCTGCTCCTTCAGTTTCTGTGAGTTTGTATGAAGGCCTCATTTTCTTGGAGTCTTCCATCCCCTCTGACTCTTGCATACTTTTCAACTCCTCCTCTGCAGTGTTCCCTGGTCTTTAGAAGGATCTGATGGACACACCCCACTTATTCATGAAAGCTTATTATTTCCCTCCTCTGACTTTTTTCTTACTATGTGTGACACTGTTGTGATCTCCTAACTGTATTTACATCTGAGTATCTTTTGAAGGGAAACACTTGCTTCAGAATGTGCTTGTTTTAGATTTGGTACAGGCAGTAGATAGCCTTCTGGCAGTATATTGATTACAAGCCAACAAGTTAAGTTTTAGGTACTTTGTTTTGTTTGTTTTCATATAATATCACTGTTCTGTGCAACTCGGGGCCACCCAGAACTCATGATCCTCCTGCCACAAGTCTCCTGAGTATTGGGATTTCAGATTTGTATACTTGTAGAGATTAGGCATCATGATGGCAAGGCATAGAAGCTGGGAAGAGGTTTTTCTAAGGAGAACTAATGGTCCTTTTCTGTTTTAGTGGATAGTAGATGGAATTTTTTTTAACTCTTAACACTATATAGAAAATGGTGCTAGTTCTAAAGCCATCTTCCTGTGGCAACAAGTTGCCACAAACTTTATAGCTTATGAGAATGGTGGCTTACTTTTGACAATTTATAGAGGTTCAAAATCCAGTGTGGGTCTTGGTGGGCTGATTCCTTCTGGATGCTCTTGGGATAATCTCTTTTTTGTCAGAGGTGTTGCCTTCTGGGGCAGAAGTGGTCTAGAGGAGAAACAGGTAGTCAAGGCAGAGGCGAAAGGACATGAGGGGTCAGTTCAGGTGATAAATGGAAATCATAGCAGGGCATTTGGGCTTCAGCCTGAGAGCAGGGATTCATTTTTTGAGAAAGACAATGGACAATTGGAGGATACCTGGTTGCAGAAAGCTAGTCAAGATTGAGGACTGCATGCTGTTTCATCAATTATGGGTGTGCCTGCATATTTATGTCCTGCCCTTGGCTGCTGTCATGCTGCAGTGGCAAAGCTGAGTAATTGGAGTGAGACTTTGTGACTACAGAATTTGAACTAGTGCCATGTGCTTTATGGAAAATTTTTGCTATTCCTTGACCTGAGAGAATTATTGTGCAAGTCTGAAATACAAATTCCTTCCAATGCTGGACCTCAGGAATGAAGCTGCAGAACCAGGCTTGGCTCAGTTAAAATTTATTTTATGTTCAGTGTACTGAATTCTTTGGCTGTCATGTCCTCATTGTCTGATTGTCCAATAGGTCACCACTAAAATGTTCTTCCCAAGAGAATCCTTCCTGTCCCCACACTCTGGACCTAGGACATGCACTGTGGTTTCCCATCTAGCAGTGTGATTGTCACTGGGGTACCATGTCTTTTGAGCATAGGAGCCACACCGCCTTCAGTTGAAATCCCACAATTTGCTTTACTTTTGTCCTGAGTGCATCTTTTGGGAGGGATCAGTACTCAGTAAGGAATGAACTGGTTGTTGGAGGCGGGGGCAGAGCTATCAGCAGCTCAGGAAAGAAGGAAATGACAGCTTTGTGCTGCCTTAGGATCCACCTTGAAGCGTGCAAGAAAGCCTCCATTGGAGTTGCAGATGACCCAGGTTCAGTTCTCAACACCCACAGGCCATTCAAAACCATATGTAATCCAGTTCCAAGAGTTCCGGTGCCCTATTCTGGCCTACTACACACACACACATGCATACAAACTAATCATATACTTAAAAAAATAGGGCAGGAGTAAAAGGTAATCTTTACAGAAAGAGAAAAAGAGAAACACATTCTGTTAGATAATTAGGTTGCTAATTTGCCATAAGTGGGTAGTAACAGGCAACCTTTTGTCTAGGTCATTGTCAAGCGACACTTGCATACATAAATGGTTAAATAGGCTTTTCCCTCTGAGTATCTTCAAGATAGTAATGCTGAGCCAATTTCTTAGTATGGTAGAAAAATGTTTATGCTATTCAGTTATTTTGATTGGGGTAACTTGAGCTTTTGTTTTGTTTTTTTTTAACAGCACCAATGGAACAGTGATCAATAAGCTGCGAGTTGTTAAGAAGCAGACGTACCCTTTACAGAGTGGGGATGTCATCTATCTGGTGTACAGGAAGAACGAGCCAGAACACAGTAAGAGGAAAACTGACGGGTGTAGATACATTCCTCAGTGGGGATGTCATCTATCTGGTATACAGGAGGAATGAGCC
>JANHMN010000023.1:41601017-41612300 GCA_030674055.1 Rhabdomys pumilio | reverse complement strand
TTCCTCAGTGGGGATGTCATCTATCTGGTATACAGGAGGAATGAGCCAGAACACAGTAAGAGGAAAACTGACTGGTGTAGATACGTTCCTCAGGTGTTGCACCAAGAAGCCATCTAGCTGAGGCTGGAACGAAGCCTCAGAGAGAGCATGTATAGAAGGAGACATCTCCATAGGAAGTGACAGTTATGGGGGTTCTTGGTGTAAGCACTTGGATGGAGTGCTGACCCTTCAGCTGGGCTTTTCTTCAAGAAAACCATCAGGAGCCGCACTCCTCACGGTGCAGCTAAGGATGGGTAGACGGGCCAAGCCAGGCTGGGCCAGGCTGGGCAGTAGAATTGGAATGTGGGAGTAAAACCTAGATGAGGCCCAGAAGCCATTGGCAGGGCTGCTTTTGGACACTTTACAAGAGACAGTGAAGGTTAGACTGCATCTAGCTCCATGTGGTATAAGCAGATTTGGGAGAATCTTTGAAGGGTACCCAGAAATACATGAAGACCACCATAAATTTATTCTTGGCAAGGAGCAAAAAGAGGATACTAATATCCCTTAAGTCCTCTTAAAGTAAAACCAGCCTCTTGACACACAGAAGGATCTTGTATCTTTTCTTTTTTTTAAATTTTATTTATTTTTTTATTGGATATTTTATTTACATTTCAGATGTTATCCCCTTACCCCATTCCCCCTACCACCCAGGAACCTCCTATCCCATCCCCCCTCCTCCTGCTTCTATGAAGGTGTGCCCCCACCTACCCCCCCACTCCCACCTCCCCACCCTCGAATTCTCACACACTGGGCATCCGGCCTTCATGGGACCAAGGATCTCCTCTCCCACCTATGCCGGACAAGGCCATCCTCCCCTACACATACAACTGGAGCCATGGGTCCCTCCCTATGTGCTCCCAGGCTGGTGGTTTAGACCCTGGGAGCTCTGGTTGGTTGGTATTGTTGCTTTCCTCATGGGGCTGTATCTTTTCTTTGTAGTGGTTATTTCACAGTTACTAGTGAAGTGTGTCTTTTTCACCCTTTTCTCCCTTATGAGACCATCTTCCCCTTTGGTTGCTTCCTTATACTTAGGTTGGTAAATGTGGTTCGCTTTTATTAGAATCACTTGAACTGATAAAAGTTGTTACCAGAAGGTAAATGAAGATAATCAGAAGACAGGTTGTGATGTGATCATAGCAGGGGGAGAGATGACATCGCACTTCCCACGGGCCACCACTCCCTGACTTGTTTAATTTCCTTTTAGATGTGGCATACCTCTACGAATCTTTAAATGACAAACAGAGCTTAACTCAAGAATCCCTTGGTAAGTGGAAGGATGGCAGAGGCCTGGATGTTGTCCAGGGCTTTGTGTTCTAGGATGGCCTTTCAGCCCCTTAGAGTCTTTCTGAGTTGTGAGTATACTCCCTTTGTTTTTGTGCCTATAGAAGCCAATAAAGAGAATATGTTCCAAGTGACCAAAGATTCCTCAGGTCCAGGGCAGGGTGATGACCCCCAGGTTCCACTGTTGTCACCCATGGCTCAGACATGCTCAGAGGAACCACAGCCATCAACATCGACATCAGACCTCCTCCCCACGGCCTCTACCTCTTCTACGGAGCCAGAGCTGACCTCTGCAGGGCAAAAGCATTCCTCTAGCTCTGGTGAGACGGGATCACAATGACAGTCACAGTTTTTGTTCCTTGAGATTCAGTAAAGAGTGTTCTGTAGCCATGTATACTGACTTATTCCCAAGAGAAAGACTAAACACTAAGGACCATGGTAACATAGTATTTTTATAATTTTATCTAAATATAATTCATACACTATAAATATCACTCAGTTGAAGTTTCATTCATTTCATAAGGTTATATGGCCATCACTGTTAGTTACAGAACACTGTCAGCTAAAAGGAAACTCATGTCTCTTCATTTGCATGTTCTGAACATTAGTGTTCGTAGTCATACAGTATGTGGTCTTGTGACTGACTGACTCTTTCCTGTATCATGTTGTTTTCTTTTTTCTTTTTTTTGGTTTTTTCGAGACAGGGTTTCTCTGTGTAGTCCTGGCTGTCCTGGAACTCACTCGGTAGACCAGCCTGGCCTCGAACTCAGAAATCCACCTGCCTCTGCCTCCCAAGTGCTGGCATAATGTTTTCAAGGTCTATCCAGAACTGTGTGTTACTTAGAATCAGTTTCACATGCCCTGGTGCCCATGGCTTGTCCTTCGTTCTGTTTTGGTTTGATCTCCAGCAACAGACACACATAGACACTCAAAACCTACTTTATCATTACATCTGTCTTCTGTTCCATCTGTTCATGTGCATGGCACCTTCTAATAATCAGATTTCCTAAAATGGGTAAATGCATTTTTTAAATGAAAAATGTCTATATCTCTCTGTCATACCAGCACAATTATAGTTACTACTCAGTGTCTACCAGATGCGAGACGGTATAATAAGTGCTTGTGTATATTCAGTCCCCTATCAGGGACCTTCCATAGAGGGGCTATTTTATAATCTTTGTTCTCAAATGAAAAGCTGAACATAAAAGACTAAAGATGAGAGGATGAGTAGGTTCCAGGACCAGGAAGAAGCCTGGGAAGTTTGTTCGTTTTTTAGTATATGTGTTCCTATGTAGTATATGAGTATTATTTATTCCTAAAATCATTCCATTGCCTTTCCCCCCTCCCCTTTTTTGGTTTAAATAGTACAAACCAGTTTCTTCTTTTTCAAACGCTAGTACTTATCATTTGAATATTATAAAGCTTATATGTATTGTACTACAATACTATGAATAAGACAGAGAATAATGAAAAATTTCCTGTCTTTTTAGCCAAGTTCATTCCACTTGCGTGTGACACTTAAGCTTCTGCCTGTTTAGTTCAGAACTCCATCAGAAGTGTCTGCTTCATACCTTTTGCTGGTATTTAGTATGTAACATGCATTTTGTGATTGCAAGAATGTTGTGTCAGTTGTACATCTTAGACCCAGTGTTTAGGGAAGATTGTGTTGAGGGCCTCCCTGCGTGTCTGTCCATGAGAACGTGCTGCTCGCCCCCAGCTTCCTTAGCACAGTGATGAGCTCTCGTGCATTTAAGGTATGACTCATGGACGAGTAAGACATGCATCATTCTTATGCTGAGATTTCTGATCACAAACGTACTTGATTTAAATCAACGACTCTTTCCTGACTTTATTCTAAAGCAGATATATCAGAATCTTTCTTATTTGTCCCCTTTCACAGGACCTGGGAATACAAGCATCTCCCCAAAAGAATGTAGTTCACTTGTTGCAAATGGTGAGCTCTCTAGCCTTTCTCCAGTTTTCCAAGACAGAGAAGCATCCCTTTCTTTGTTGAAAACCGAAGACCATGAGGAATTGGAGCCTGCCCAAAAAAAGATGAGAAGAGGTTAGACCACTGTTGTGTGTGTCCTTTGGCCTCTTGTGCTCTGTGCTGTGCTGGCTGTGGCCTGCAGTATATACTTTGCAGAAGTATGTGGATCCGCCTCAGGTTTAGTCATAACTTGTATTTTCTGTATGAAAGTCTAGAATTCTTTCTGTTTGCATAATTTAAATAGAACTGTTTGCCACTAGGACATGCTATTGTTCTGAAAACTGCATTTTCAATTACAAGTGGGTGTCAAAGTCCTCTATTTTTGATATCATAGTAATTTCTCTAAAAAATGTTGTCTTAAGCAGGATATGGTGACACATATACTCTATAGTATGTGTCAGCACTTGGGAGACAGAGGCAGGAGGGTCAGAGTTCAGGGCCAGCTGGCCGTGGGAATAGAGTGATAGAAGAGCTCTAGGAATGATGTCCTGGGGAGAAAACCAGATTATCTGAACATCTATGGCAAATTAAATTAATTGGCTTGTGGAAGGCATGATGTGAATCACAACAGTTACATAGAAACAAGTAAACATAGAGCTGGTGACATGGCTCAGCCAGTGAAGGCATTTGTTATGCCAGTCTGGCAGCCTGAGTTCTCTCTCTGGAACCCATATAAAGTTGAAAGTAGAGAACTAGCTCTACAGAGGTGTCCTCTGACCTCCACATGTGTACCATGGCATGGAGACACACACACACACACACACACACACACACACACAATTTCCTTAAAAGAAAAAAGTATCAAGCCAGGCATAGTGCCACACGCATTCTTTTTCAGCACTTGGGAGACAGAGACAAGTGGATCTCTTGAGTCTGAGGCCAGTCTGGTCTACATAATGAGTTCTAGGACACCGAGGACAACACAGAGAAACCCTGTCTTGGGGAAAAAAATATTGATAAGAAGTGACTTTTAAACAAAAATGGAAATTTAGAGGTTGGAGAGATTGCTTAGTGGTTAAGAGCCCTTATTCTTAGTCAGAGAACAAGCAAGGTATTAAACCCAATTACATGAACACTCCTGTAATCACTGTTTCTACATCCTGTAATCACTGGGCTTATCAGGATGATCGAAGTTTCTGAGCCTACTTCCCTGTCCTAGCACAAGGTCATTTTCATGTCTGGAGCCTACTTCCTTGTTCTAGCCTAAGATTTAGATTCCTACTTGAAATTACTTCTTTGTTCTAGCCTAATGTCTGATTCCTGCCAAGCAGCCCATTTCCTTGTCCTTGACCCCTGTCACAGATTCTTGTCAAGCAGCCCCAAAGGCTCTCTGCCTCTTTGTGTTTATTGTCTGCCTTGTCTCTTGACTATTTGCATCTGTTATATTGCTAGACCCTCAACCTAGAACTGACCTTAATACATGCATGTAATTAAAATGATATAAAAGCAAAAAGGAGGAGGGGGATGGGATAGGGAGTTCTAGGGAGGGGAAATGGGATGACTTCTGTATTATAAATAAATAAAATATCCAATTAAAAAAAAAAGAAGAAGAAGAAGAAGAGCCCTTATTCTTGCAGAGGACCTGATTTTGCATCTTAACACCCACCTGATAGCTTACAATCACCTGAAATTCCAGTTTCGGGGGACCTAGTGCCCAATTCATGTAATCTTGGGCTTTTCCTCCCGGCCACTTAGTTCCTAGAAATAACAACTCTGAGACTAAATTATTATGAATGATTGCTAAGGCCAAAACCTAGAGCTTGTTCCCCAAGTAGCTCATGACTTATTTTATTTATGTTTTATTGACTGGTGATGCTTAAGAGGTTCTTTTTGTAAAGTCAGGCTTTGGCAGGCACCAGGCATGTCCATGGTACACATCCATACATACAGGCATTCACACATACATACAAAATGTTTTTAAAAATAGAAAATTATGTAAGATAGAAAACTTAAATTTGTTAGACTACTTGGCTTAGCAATGAATATTTAATATGTTTATAATGATGGCCATGAAATGTAGCTTAAGCAGGTAATATTTGCTCAATAATTTTAAGAGGACCTTTCAAATTATAAATCAGTTGAGGGTAACTCAGTGGTTGAGCCTAATGTACAAGGCCCTAGATTTTATTCCAATACTGTAAATAAAGTAAATCAACTGAAGTATTATAATACAGATACATAGCAAAAAAAAAAAAAAAAAAAAAAAAAAAAAACCTGAATAATTTCCTCAGATGAGGAAACTAGGTAAGGAAAGGCCAAGGTGGAGAATAACTGCATTTGTTCCCCCTCTGTGTGACTTTTAAAGCTGTATGCTTTTCATGCTTTTTCTTCCTTTCTTTTCAGACAGGCTTTTGTTATGTAGCCCTGGCTAACCTGGAACTTGTTATGTAGACCAGGCTGTTAGCAGAGTCACAGAGCTCTGCCTACTTCAGCCTCCCATATGCTGTGATTAAGCATTTGGGAAGGAAGGTGTGCACCATCATATTCAGCTTTTATTTATTTTTTTAATGGGTAACTGTGGAGAACAGAGAGGACATCAGCTCTCTTGAGCTGGTGTGAGAGGTGGTTATGAGTTGAGAACTGAACTCTCAGGTACTTTGAAAGAGCAACAAGTTCTCCAGCCCTAAACATTTCTTTAGTTAAAAATAAAAATTGAGGACTAGTGAGATGTCTCAGTGAGTAAAGGAGTTTGCTGCTAATAAGCCTGAAGACCTGAGTTCAATTCACCAGGACCTACAAGGTGGAAGGCAAGGGCTAGGTAAGCCCTGCAAGTTGTCCTCTGACCTCCACATGCATCCCTTTGCCCTCCCTGCAAATCAATAAGCAAAATATAATAAATTCAACATTTCATTTGAGATCTGTCTGTCTCAGAATTCACTCTGTAGACTAGGCTGGCCTCAGAGATTCCCCCGCCTCTGCCTCTCTAGTGAGTCATCATGCCCAGCCTATACGCCCAACTTTTAAAAATAAATTAAAGTTGAACAAGCTATGATATTGTATGCTTATAATCCCAGTCTTGGGGAAATGGAAGCAGGTGGGTCAGATCTCTAAGGTAACTCTCAGCTACATAATGAGTTTGAGATTAATCAAGGCAGCATGAGGAAATTCCCCCCTCAAATAATAATATTCCAAACAAATAATAATAATAGCAGTAGTAGCTTATGTATGTATATAAATGTATCAGAAGAAAGGATTTTTTTTCTTTTTTTGGTTTTTCAAGACAGGGTTTCTGTGTGTAGCCCTGGCTGTCCTGGAACTCACTTTGTAGTCCAGTCTGGCCTCAAACTCAGAGATTCACCTGCCTCTGCCTTCTGAGTGCTGAGATTAAAGGCATGTGCAACCACTGCCTGGCAGAAGGACATTTTTAAAGCTTCCAGTGCACTTTTTTCCCCCAGCACTTCCTTTTGTGCATAGGGTTATATTTTATTTGTTTAAACAAAAGTGACATTTATAAAAGTACTATACGACTGATCTCTCTTCCCGCTTGTCATCTCTATGTCTTGTGGATCAGCAGCTCTTCTTTTAAGCCAGAATTTAGGCATAGCAACATGTGACTTATTTGGGACCTTCTTTAAAATAATTTTTATAGCCAGGCATGGTGGCACATGCCTTGAAATCTGGCACTCAGGAAGCTGAGGCAGGCAGATCTCTTGAGTTCTAGGGCAGTCTGGTCTATTCAGTGAGTTCCTGTATAGACAGCCAGGGCTACACAGTGAGATCCTGTCTGAAGAACAAGAAAAGTCTTTTTTAAGTGGCTTTGTTTCCTCTGCTATTGGTAGACAATAGAAATGTGAGAATTGTCTGTGTCTTTAGGTTAAGTGGTTGTGACTGTTGGGACTTGTCCTTTGTCTTACAGATGGGGAGCTTGACATGAACCTCCAGTTATTAGTTGCAGACCAGCGTGGAAACGCCCAAACCTCAAGTGAGGATATCAAAGATGCCTCTGTGAAGCCAGACAAGATGGAGGAGACACTAACCTGTATCATCTGTCAAGACCTTCTGCATGATTGTGTGAGGTGTGCTGCTTCATATCCTAGGGTGGCTTCGGCAGTACCGGCTCCCTTGACAAGTGTGAAGAAGTGACCATAAATAAAACAGACTGATCTTCTTTGCCCTGGAATCTGCTCAGGTTTCCATTTTACTTGTAGTGTCAACAAGGAGGATTTTTTTGAACTCGCAGACCAGGGCCACAGAATCTATGAGATGTGATCGATCTTGGTTTTGACTGACACAGGCCATGAGTAACCCAGCAAACCTGGTCTTTGCCTTGTAGGTGAATCATGTGACGTATACTGGGTTTTAAACATGCCCTGGCTAAAGACATAATACTTACAATAGAATGAAGATCCCAGGATTCTCTTTGGGAGAAACTTCTCTTGATTTTTGTTTGGAAACTTGGGAGGTAGATCCTACCCAACTTTCAGTACCCAAACACTTGGTGCTGGATCGATGATTTGTTCTCTCTGAAAACAGGCATATAGCTCTGATTTTTTTTTTTTTTTTTTTTTTTTATTTTGTATCTTCTAACACTGAGCTTTAAGTATTTTCAGATTAGATGATACAGTCCTCCACAACTGGCCCATGGTTGGGGATCCAACTTGCAATCCTGTTTGGGTCAGCCTGCAGCTGATTTTGTTTGAGTGTCATAGTGGCAGATCTTTGGAAGATTTTGTCAGGAAATGTGTTCTTTATTCCTTCGTATTCTGCCAGTTTGCAGCCTTGTATGCACACATTTTGTGCGGCTTGCTACTCTGGTTGGATGGAGCGTTCATCTCTGTGCCCTACGTGCCGATGTCCAGTGGAGCGGATTTGCAAAAACCACATCCTGAACAACCTCGTGGAAGCATACCTTATCCAGCACCCAGGTCAGCTCCATTACCTTTTCTCTGTAGGACCCAGGGCTGAAGCTCTGCCCTGAGCCATCATCTCTCTAGTGCTGTCCTGTAGTAAAAATATTAAAATCCTGGTGCAGGGCTTCTTCCCCACCTTAGACCATTTATGTTCCTGGATGAAAGACACACACACACAGCCTTTATATTTTAATATGCCTTATGTCGCGTAACAGCTAGGCAGCTGCCTACCCTCCATGCTGTTAGAATCTACTTTTCTATCGATGACTTCAAGCTATCACATACTATTTACTGTGTTCCATCTGGGCTACTGTTAGTTCTAATTGGCCAGCCCTCTGAGCCGCGTGCTCTTGGCCCTTAGCCCATGGCGGCTCTTCTTCTCCCTCCTGTATGTTGTTCTTCATCCATGGTGGCTTCTTTGCCTTTCCTCCTCCTGGTCTTCTCTCTTCAAGTCTGTGAAACTTCAACTTTACCTGTGTCTCTTCTGCCCAGCTGTTGGCTGTGGGCATCTTTATTCACCAATCAGAATTAACTTGGGGGCAGGGTCCCAGGGGCTAAGTACAGACTCTAAATCTTAGGGGCCAGCACATAACATTACAGTAGACAGTAAAAGGCAAAACCTCAACACGTCCCTTGCCAGTGACTGTTGCTGTGCCCTTTATGTCTAGATAAGAGTCGCAGTGAAGAAGATGTGAGAAGTATGGACGCAAGGAATAAAATCACTCAAGATATGCTGCAACCCAGAGTCAGGAGGTCTTTCTCTGATGAAGAGGGAAGTTCAGAGGACCTGCTAGAGCTGTCTGATGTTGACAGTGAATCCTCAGACATCAGGTTAGACCTGTGCCTGGCTCAAAGTGGGCATCTGGGGGTGAGAAGTATGTTAGTACTGTGCTTAACTGTACTGTGGGGTGTGCGGCTATAGGACTTCAGTAAGTCAGTTTCCTTAATGCTTTTAGCTTATTTCCTCAAACTGGAGTACGGCCAGAACTGAATGGTCCCAGAGCAGCAATGAATAAGTTAAGAACCACAGATAGCCTTGATGGACCCTTTGCTATCTTGGAACTCACTATCTAGGCCAGACTGGCCTTGATCCCACCTTCTACAGCCTCCTGAGTGCTGGGATTAAAGGCCTGTGCCACTGCTCCTAGCTTAGTTGTCTCTCTCCTGTATGTAGCCCTGGCTATCCTGGACTTACTATGTAGACCAAGCTATCCTTGAACTCACAAAGATGTGCCTACTTCTGCCTCCTGAGCAGTGAAATTAAAGGCATGAACCACCATCTCAAGACTCTTCCGTGGGTTTTGAATCTCCCCAACAATACCCTGCATTTTCTGAGGCCCCTCATCGTAAGTCCTGATTCACTGGCTATAGCAGAAAAGTCATATGTATCGTTTTACCCACATAAGCACATGTAATTCTTAGAGTAAGTTCAAAGCTAGCCTGAGAAGCTTAGACTCTTGTTTCAAAACAAAAGTACTTTAAAAGGTCGAGCACTGTAGTTGAATGATGGAATGATTGCCTAGCATGTGAGAATGTTCAGGTCAATCTGGCATACTGAGTTGAGTGTGGCCGCTGACACCTTTAATCCTAGCTCACCAAGATCCTCTTGCCTCAGCCTTGACAGTACTGGGATTGCAGCTGTGCTCTGATTCTAACAAGGAAGAACATACATGTATTGAGAGAATTAGCAGTACTTACAGTGTAGTTTTCTCTCATGAGCCTGGGTTTTCTTGGCCTTGGAGCGTATGAGTCATGTCCACTGAGTAGGGAGTAAGTGGTCCAGGGTAGAATGTGCTGAAGCCTGGGGTGTGAAAGATTGAGCAGGAGAGTAGCTGACCACAGAGGAGCTATCTTGTGGTGGATGCTATCTTCACTTTTAGACTCCTGTTCCAGGTAGTTATGGGTGTGTCATCCCTGTGGTAGGAGCTGGGCAGGAAAATGGGGTTCACGGCCTTGTTCACACATGCTGAAGTGTGCTGCAGATAAGCAGAGGTAGATAGAGGCCTTGAAGGGTAGAAGCCCAACAACTGGAGTTGGTAGGTGATGATGTCTGCATGTCTGCCTGGAGCCTGTTCCTTTGTCACTGCAGCTCTGCTTCTTCTCCTCACAGTCAGCCGTACATCGTATGCAGACAGTGTCCTGAGTACAGAAGGCAAGCAGTGCAGTCCCTTTCTTGTCCAGTCCCAGATAGTGAGCTGGGAGCTGCACAGACCCTTGGTGGGGAAGCACCTTCAACATCTGCCAGCTTGCCAATAGGTAAGTAAGATGGTGGTGTCTAACCATGAGCTCAGCCTCAGTCTCCCAATATCATTATAGGTGTATCCACCCAGGATACGCCTGACTTGAACTACCTTAGTCCATTTACTTTTTTTATTTTTAATTTTATTTGTATGTATGTGTATGTATGCATGCATTGTGTATTTTTGGTGCTGGGGATTAAGCTGAGGATTCTCAAGTGCTAGACAAATATTCACTGAGCTATAGCCAGCGTGAATTCCTGTGTTTCAAATAGCAGAATATCATTTGGCCACTTAGGAAGTAGTTTGAATTCCTCCTGGTTCTGGCACTCCTCCTTTGTCCTTCATAGTTGCCTCTTTAGTTGTAAATTTTTTGTCTACTGTCGTTCACCTGATATCTAGACATACTCTGACCTAACTGTGTATGTACTCCAGCAGCCCCGGATTATATGTGCCCTCTTCAAGGAAGCCATGCCATCTGCACCTGCTGCTTCCAGCCTATGCCTGACCGGAGAGCTGAACGTGAGCAGGATTCCCGTGTTGCCCCTCAACAGTGTGAGTGTGTCAGTCTCCCTGAGGTGCCCCCTGCAACAGGAAGACATTCTTGTGTATCCTCCATGGCTTGATTTTCAAATGGAATTGACTTTATGTAAGCTATGAGACAAAGATGATTGTTTCCCATCTGCATAGAGTTATAGTCATGTGATCCCACATTTCATCACCAGTCAACACCACTGCCCTGTAGAGATCACACCCACCAATCAACACCACTGCCCTGTAGAGACCACACCCACCAATCAACACCACTGCCCTGTAGAGACCACACCCACCAATCAACACCACTGCCCTGTAGAGACCACACCCACCTGTCTACACCACTGCC
>JANHMN010000023.1:41561305-41601007 GCA_030674055.1 Rhabdomys pumilio | reverse complement strand
TAGAGACCACACCCACCTGTCTACACCACTGCCCTGTAGAGACCACATTTCCACATGTGCGAGAGTCTGTTGCTGCGTTCTGAATCTATATCTATTGTCTTATCAGTACTATAGTCATTATACAATGTGTTATTTATAAATCTAGTAGGTGAAATATCTTGTTTCTACTTTATGTTTCTTACCATTAAAAGAGGTCTTTGGATAGAGACATAGCTGAGACGTAGAAGAGTTGTTTGGATGTACAAGCTCCTGGGTTTCCTTCCTAGCATTGCAAAACATCAGAAACATCTTTATTTAATGGCTGTTTGAATTTACTTTTGCTTGAAATGCTTGCTTGTATCTATTACCTTTTAAAAATATTTCTCAACTTGAAAGTTCCTTGACTATTATTGCTGTTAAATAAAGAAAGATATAAACTCATGTGGCCACACCAACAAGTCCCTACAGTACCTGAGCCACTCTTCTGGATATCAAGGGCACAATGTCTGATACAGTCCAGGCTCTCCACTTCAGTGCGGTAGTATGTTCTGTGTGCTCAGAGACTGCTTCTGGGGAGATTGTTCTCCTATCCTGGACTTAGTGCAGCACAGAAACTAGCTCAGCAGGAATGTGCATTCTGGGATATGCTGCTGACAAGTCCCAGGCATACCAAGGTGACTTCTAGGCATGTTGAAAAGAATCCCTGGAAGAGTCCTGAAAACACCTCACCTTATATCTGAGAAACACAGATCAGTAAGTGGCAGCTGAGGTTATGTTCTTACAATTTTGCTAAGAGGGCAGTCTTTACTTTTGGCTAATTCTATAGAGATTGCTTTTACAAAATGATTATTCCCTTTAAAAAATTTAGTTACTGAAGTCCCATAAGAATTTCAGCTAGGTAATAAATAAACCATATTCAATGAAATTGCATTGTGGAGAACATGAAACATTAAAAACCTTTTCTACTAAAGGCAAGCACAATAATGTAAAAACAGTATTTATGGTCAGTAGAGAAGTTCTCTGAAGCCATGGGTGTGCAGTTAGTTCAAGTGTATCACATATTCAGACTGGGCAGACAGCAAACTAGAGCTGGTTGGGTGCTGGGGTCAGAGACCAAGCTGCCTTTAAGATCACGGTTTTTATCATAATTCTATCACCTTTTATTTCAGGTGTTACTTGGCATGTTGTCTCTGCTCCCTACTTCCATGAAAACACCTCAGAAATACTGTTTTCAAAGAGAGCTGAGGTCTTGAATCTGCTGCTAGATGTCCTCGAGTATGAGAGCAGCCACAGTTGTAGGTCTCAGTTGACGAGCTGTCCTCTCTCCACAGGTGCAGTGTGCCTGCAGCCCTTCTGCCACCTGTACTGGGGCTGCACGAGGACTGGCTGCTTTGGCTGCTTGGCCCCATTCTGTGGTAATGTCAACTCTTCAGCCCTTAGTTGCTTTGACATTTGTGAGTTTCTCTTAGTGAATTTGGGTCAGGTGGTGTTGAATTATGTTCTGAGAAAAGAGGCTTCTGTGAGCCATCAAGTGATTACCTACCTTTTTCTGTTACACTACAGATGTTTCTTACTTTGAAAGTCTCAAACCCATGTTGTTTCAAAAGCAAGCGGTAACAAAATAAGAAAAATACCTATACAGGAGAAAACTTATTCACATAAAAACCCTACTGCTATAATCCTAGCCTTCCAGAGACTTAGGCAGGAGGATAACAAATGCAAAGATAACAGGTGTGTGGTGTTGTATAATTTAATCCCTACAGTCAGGGAGGCAGAGACAGGTGGATCTCTGGAAGTTCCAGGCCAGCCTAGTCTAATAAGAGTTCCTGTCCAGTCAGGTCTATGTAGTGAGATCCTGCCTCAAAGAAAAATAGTTCAAGTTTAGTCTACAGTGGAAGTAGACCCTGTTTCAGTAGTGAGATGGGAATCAATTTTGCCTGTTCTCTATTTAAGATTCCATTTTAGTTTGAGTGTGACGGTGCTGTGTGTGTGTAGCATAGATGTATATTTGAGTTTTTGTGTGCATACATGTGTACAGATAGAGGACAAAGGTCAGCATTGACTGTTCTCTATTGATTCCTGCCTTAGTTTTAAAGAATTACTCATTTCTCATTTATTTTGTATGTGCACACACATGCCATGACACATATGAAGTCAGAGCAGTTTGTGGGAGTCAATTCTCTCTTACCACATGCATCTCAGGGACTGAACTCAGGTTGTCAGATTTAGAGGCAAGTGCTTTTACCTGTTGAACCATTTCCTTGGCTCTCCATTTTAAAATTTTAATTTTTTTGTTTTGTCAGTGATACTGTTTTTTAAATTTTCTTGATTTTTAATTTTTTTTTCATGTAATGTAGGTTGATCTTATTCTTTCCCCTCTCCCAAGTCCCAGATCTCCCACTACCACCCCCACTTCATATTAATTCTCTCTGTGTGTCAAGAAACAAAGCAAAAGACAAAAAACAACCCATGGAATCCATTCGGAATTAGCCATCTACTCTTGAGTATGAAGTCTGCCCCTCTGGTGTGGATGATATGATACACCCACTGCCACTCCACTGAAGAGAAGTGATCCCCTCCCCAGCAGCTATCACCTGCAAACCCACTGTCACTCCACTGAAGAGAAGTGATCCCCTCCCCAGCAGCTATCACCTGCAAATAGCTTCTTGATTAGAAATGAGACTCTGTGTCTTCTTAGTGCTGGGAATTTGTGTGGCTTGAACTTGTTTCAGGTCTTATGCATGCTATCACAGTCTTCGTGAGTTCACATGTGCATCAGCCCTGTTGTATCTGAAAAGTCTTCCACCTTTGAGCCTTCCACCACCTCTGTGCTCTTACAATCCTTGTGCCTCCTTGATTCTCCTAGCCTTGAGGGGAGGAATGTGACAAAGACATCCCATTTAGAGCTGAGTATTCAAAAGTCCAGTTGTAGGTGTTGGTATCAGGTACCAGCATGGCTGATCGGCTTCAAACCTAGTGACATCACACCTAGGTGACAGGGACCCGCACATCTGTGACCATGGCAACCACACATACATTCCCAGAATCCACTTGGCTCACCTCCCACCTTTACCTGTGAGTGGCTACATCACAATCCAAATAAAAGGCAGACCCCTCTGACCTCTTTTTCTCTTTCCCCTTCGTCTTCGCCACCACCTTTGCCCCCTTCCCCCACAATAAACCCCACGTGGAACTGTATTGGCCTGATGTAGTCTGTCCAGACACAACAGTAGGTCTCTATGTTAATTTACCAGCTACTATAAGAAGAAGCTTCTCTGAAGAGGGTTGAGCAATGCACGGGTCTATGGGAACAATAATATGTCACTAACAATCATTTTATTGCTATGCTCCTGTAGTAGAATATTTTCTAATAGTGCCTGTGACCTATCTAGTCCAGATTCTTGACCTCATTAACAGTTTTGGGTATTCGTTCCATCTCATGGAGAGAGCCTTAAAGTTAATTTTAAAAAGTGTTTGGTTACTTTCATTACACTTGTACCACTACTGCACCAGTGGGTGTGTCTTGCAGACAGGTCACTATTATAGCACACAGAGTCTGATGGGTGAGACTGTTGATTACTTTCTGCCTCTGGTAGCATTTGAGCACTTGGACTGCTGGTTAGTAGGGCGAAGTGTCTGGTTGAGTACCAGCTTGATTTTTCCATGTTTAGTGACATAAGTATGATTTCAGCAATAGGGTCTTACCTCAGATTGTGGAAGGTAACCAGTAATATTGGCAATAACCTGTACTGACTGAGAGTGGTCTATGGAAGTCCTTTAGCTAATGACCAAAAGAGATGTGACCTATTCCTGGTACTGGAGCTTTTGCTAATATATGATGTCTAGTTGGGGCATTGACTTCGTTTATTATATTTCATCATCCTTATTTTGAGACAGAGTCTTTCAGTAAACCCTAATGCTCACCACTCGGCTAGAACTAGTTGGGTCAGCAATCTCCAGGGATCCACTTGTCTCTTCCCTCTACCAGTGCTAGCGTTACAGACATGCGCTGCTACACTTGGCTTGGTTTTTCTTTTCTTTCCTTTTCTTTTCTATATTCATACAGGGGATTGAAACTCAGGTCTGCATGCTTGTGTGGCAGACATTTTACTGACTCAGCCATTTCCACACCTTGTTAGCTTCTTATAATCTTGGATGGAAAGAGATTTGGTTATTCTGTCAGACAAACAATAGTTTGATAAGATATATGTTATCCTAATAAAACAGATAATATTCTTCCTTTCTCTGGCAGAGCTCAACCTGGGAGACAAGTGCTTGGATGGAGTGCTGAACAATAACAATTATGAATCGGATATCCTAAAGGTATCACCTCCATGCGTGTCCTGGGGATCAGAGAAAACAGTGAATCCTTCCTGTAACTTTTGTGGTTTCTGTTAGGGCACACATTTTCTCTTTAGCATTTGCCTGCAAATGTACACTGTACTGTCAAAAACACACACTGTATTTTCTGACCAGTACAATCAGTTCCATGATTCTATATGCCAAGTTTTCCATATGTTCCAAAACGAGGAAATCCCTGTCTGTTCATTGTGCTGTCAGACTGTAGCAATTGGCTAATACATCTTAAAGAGAGGGTTTCTAAATCCTGGCTTGCTCTGGCTCCTTTTTCTGAATATTTTCTTCCTATGTTTGAGGAAGCTAGCGCAGTCTTAGAATTGTAATGTATTCAGTTCTTCACCCTCTGCACTCTTGTTGAGAACTTTGCTTCCCTTTGAGACCATTCATTTACTTGAACACATCACCACAAATGGTGCTTAACTAAGCACCATTACACCCTACTTTAGTGTATGTTAAAACACCTTTTAGTAACAGCCTTGAACAGTGTCAGGGAAAACAAAGGCCTAGCATTCAGCTATACTTGTCACCCTTGGTGAGGAGGTTGGAGGGCAAGTATATAAGGGAGAAACTTAATAATACTCAGAGATTAAAAAAGAAATTCTCCTTGGAGTGTGCTAGCTTCTATTCAAGGAGATTTAGCTTCTACCAGAAGTAAGTCATCCATACCTTATATAGGCCAGGCAGGATCTAAGCAGACACTGGAGATTGTCCCTTCTCAAAGGCATATGTCTGCCTCTTCAGAAAATCAGGGAAGAGGGATCAGGTATGTTTTTCACAAAAGCAGATGTTGGCAGTTTAATGATTTGATTTGATGTATGTTAGAAGCAACACTGACTAACCATCTGTTTTCCTATTTCTCTGGCCCTTTTAATAGTATGTAATGTTAAAGCTCGATGTTTTCCTTCCCCCCTTCAGTGTCTTATCTGTTCTTGTGCTGTGAAGGCCTTTGTGGAATTTTTTTGAGAGAATCGTGACTCTTCAGGTCCAGAAGCAAAAGAGCCTCTTGGCAAAGAGCTTGTGAAACCTATGAGGAAATTGACTGTAGTTTATCCACTGGCTCTGTGCAAATGCCATCCAAGAACTGCTGTGTTCTGGATTTGTCTACCTTCCCAGCCTTTTATGAAGTATCCCCTTACTAGTTGAGTGATTCGTCTAAATTGAAATTTCTTTTCAACCTTTTTCCCATCACAGAATTACCTGGCAAACAGGGGTCTGACATGGAAAAATATGTTGACCGAAAGTCTCCTGGCTCTACAGCGGGGTGTATTTATACTGTCTGGTAAGCAATGTTTAGCTAGCTCTGTCCTTAAAAATGAATTTTTAAGGATATCTTAGTTTCTTATAAAGTGGTAAGACCTTGGCAGGCCACACTTGGCAGTATTACCTATCTGTATTACTATAGATTTATGTCTTGAGGAGGGTCTATATACTAATGTTTTGTTTTGACAGAGTCCCACAGTATAGCCTAGGATGTCCCTGAACTCCTGATCCTCCTGTCTTCTTCACTAGTGCTGGGATGACAGGTGTGAGTTGCCATACCTGTTGAATCACTTTTTAAAAAAAGATTTATTCCTTTTATGCATATGAGTACACTGTCACTGTCCTCACACACACCAGAAGAAGACATCAGATCCCATTACAGATGGTTGTGAGCCACCATGTGGTTGCTGAGAATTGAACTCAAGTCCACTGAAAGAGCTGTCAGTGCTCTTAACTGCTGCGCCATCTCTCCAGCCCATGCCTAATCCCTTTTGATGTTTTAAAAACTTATTTTTTAAAAAACTTGGTGCACTTGAAACCTGTATATCGTGTTCTAGCACCTTCTCTCCCTATTAGGTAAGGATGGGAGTGTGGCTAAGGGATCGTGGCCAAGGGAGCGTGGCCAAGGGAGCGTGGCTAAGGGAGTGTGGCTAAGGGAGCCTCCACAACTTTGTCACTTAACTTGTCACACAAAAATGTTGACAGATAAAGTTGGGTACTGTGCTTTCTCCCTGAGAGAGGAGACATGGTGTGGGAGGCTATAGAAATTGTAACAGTTTTTTTTTTTTCTAAGACTTCAAAATGTTTATTAACAGAAATGTGAGCAATTTGCTTAAAATCCCTTGAGTTATTTCTTTCTGGTGATTATGTTCTGTTGTGTTTTGTCTGTTGTGGCAGCCCATCCAACTTCTGTGAACACCTTTGATTTCTTGATTTTGTATTGTAATAGGAATAACTCAGAAAATATGAATGGCTTCCTGTTCTTGCAGTACACTCAGACAAAACCCAGCACCCACTTATTGGCACACAATCACCTGTCAGTCTAGCTGCAGGGGATTTGGTGTCCTCTACTGGCCTCCATGTGGGTATATACTCTGGCACAACTATAAATAAAATAAATACTTAAAAAAGAAAGAGAAAGAAGAAAGGAAGGGAGGGAGGGAGGAAGGAAGGGAAGGAAGAAGGAAGAAAGAAGAAAGAAGGAAAGAAAAGGCTGGGTGCTGGAGAGATGGCACATTGGTTAAGAGCAACGACTGCTCTTCCAGAGGTTCTGAGGTCAACTCCCAGCAGCCACACGGTGGCTCACAACCATCTGCAATGGGAACTGATGCACTCTTATGGTGTGTCTGAAGACAGCTACAGTGTACTCACATAAAAGAAAGAAAGAGGGTTGGGGAGAAAAGACTGATCATGGTAGTGCACACCTATAATCCCAGCACTCAAGAGTCAGAAGCAGGAAGATCTTTGTGAGTTTGAGGCGAGATGGCCAGTCTAGTCTACATAGCTAGGGCTTTACAGAGAGACCCTGTCTCAAAAAAACAAAAAGGGAAATACAAGTAATCTTTTGGAAAAACATAAGATAAAGTAAAACTGACTTGAAATCCCAAAGCTAAGCCACTGGCTGAGTGGCCTGGGGTAGTGCTTACATACACACTGCTTACCTAGCATTTGTGAGGCCCTCCCTGGGTTTTGTCCCAAGCATTGGAAATCATAAACAAAGAATAAAACAAATGTGGAAATAGTGTCTTCATGTGCATCCAAGCTCTTCAAAAATGTAACCCCATTTGCAGGTTACGTAGCTGAGGTGTCCTGTTATCGAAGGTACTATTTGCGGGTACATTGCAGACGTGTCCTACTATTGAAGGCACTATTTGTGCTCAGCATGTATCACACACTCCCTTCAGCCAGAACACTCCAGGCATGGTTTTTGAGGTAGTGGAAACTGATCAGGGTTCTTGTGTATAGTCTACTGCTGAACTAAATAGAGTCGTGGAAAGGGACAGGCTTAGAGAAGATGATCGTGACCCTGACTAGACTCAGACTTGCTCTACAACCAGGGCTGACCTTGAACTTGTAATGTTCACCTCCCAAGTGCTGGCAGAAGGCAGCCTATACTACTATTCCAGTTTTATACAGTGTTAAGGATCAAACCCAGGGCCTTAAGCAGGCATTGTACCAACTCTGCTACATTGCCAGCTCTCCATTGAATTCTCATAACTTACTTAGCTACTTCATTAAATGATATTTCCTTCTCGTTTTCCACTGCATTAGTGCCGCAGCTGTAGAACATGCAGTGCTGTACACCTAAGGTTTCACTTGAGAATAAGTAGTGGGGACTCTTTATGACTGGTACGCACAGCTCAGTCTTTGCTGGAACACACAGCCTTCTCAAGTTTGTGCAGATTCCCCTTCATGTCTGAGGCATTGCCTGCCTTTTGGCTTTGCATTTGGCATTTAATTTTGTGACTGAGAGAAGCTGACAGTGACTCATTCTTTGAATGCCTTGTGCGTTAACAAAATTGAAGGCCTTTTTGCATCTGTACATGCTTGTTTATGGCCCTGGACTTTATAAAGGCTCTTTGGTGGTGTGTGAGGGGTGTTCTTTGGCAGCATTGACACGCTATCTTTGTTGAAGTATGTAGTACTGCCCTTTGTGTTGTACATGGGTTCTTACTGTAGCATTCCTGCTTCACAGTTTATGTGTTTTGAATTTCCGTTTCAGATTTTAAATTGTAGGTAGTCGTATTTACAAGTCACTTCCTGTATGTGATCTTCACTCTGAACACGGGTAGGTTTAGCATCCCAAATTTGAAAATGCCTTCAACACTGTAACACTGCCTAAGACATGACACCGCAAGAAAAATTCTATCTATACCAGACCTGTGGTGATGGGTCACTGTATGAAATCACCTTCAGGTAATATGTATGAGATGTGCAGAAAATCTAAATGATTCTGTGGTGAGAATTGAAATCACCAGGGATGGTGCCAGACACCCTTAATTTCAGTGCTGGGGAAACAGAGGCAGGTAGATCTATCTGAGTTCAATAGCAGCCTGGTCCTATCTCAGAGTACATGTAGGGAAGCTGGAGAGATGACCCAGCAGTTAAGAGTACTGACTGCTCTTACATAAGATCCAAATTTGGTTCCCCAAACCCACATAATAGTTTACAGCTATCCATAATTCCATTTCCATCGAGTTCAGTGCCTTCTGACTTCTGCGAGTACTAACTACACGGGTGGTATACATACAGGCAAAACACTTATACACATACTTTAATCCTTGGGAACATATACACAGCTATGTCCAAATCTGGAAAATCAGTCTAAGCCAGAATACCTCTGACCCACATGTTCTAGATAAGGAATAACTAACCATATTAAATATCTGTGGCCCATGTATTTCAGATAAGGAATTATAAATTAATTTAATTATAATTTAACTTTAGCACAAGAGAAAATACTCTCTCCAATTTTAAAACTTTTGGGGGGGGGTTAAAATATTTGAAAATTTTAATCCACAGGTGATTATTTTACTATTAAAAACTAAGCTAATGGAGTTGGAGAGATGGTTTAGTAGCTATGAACATTTGTTGCTCTTAGAGAGGACCAGGGTTCCCGGCACCTACATGGTGGCTCTGTATCTCTGGTTCCAGAGGATCCAATGCCTTTTCTGATTTTTGCAGGTACTGCACACATATGGTGCACAGACATTCATGTACATAAACACTGATAAAATAAAAACAAATCTTGAAAAAAATTCAGCTGAATTGGTATTTAGATTGGTTTTGGGACTATTTTCCAAATGTCTAATCCATTGGATTAGTGCTTTAGTTTCCTACTAGTTTGTATTGTGTCTATTTTGGTGTTAGAAAATGACATTGCTTGATAAATGGCTGTGTCCAGATATAGCTATGTTCCCCTAGATTACAGAATCACTGGAAATACTGTGCTGTGTTACTGCTGTGGTCTGCGTAGCTTCCGAGAGCTGACATACCAGTATCGTCAGAACATTCCTGCTTCTGAGTTGCCAGGTAAGGAGCCTTCAAAGCCATTTCTGTCTGTACTGGTGTCAATACGTAATTCTAACAGGCACTTAGTATGGCATTATACTCCATACTTAGCAGAAGTTGTAGCCAGAAGACAGGCACATAGGATGGCTGAGGTTGCATTTGCTTTTCAGACTTGGTCAAGACACATGAAGACATTATAGATATCACTGGAGTGATACGTTTCCTTCACTTGGTTTTCAGATAGATTTGTTTTTCTTGTCTGGCAATCTTGACATGGTCTATGAAAACTGATCATAAGGAGAGATAAAATGTAAGCCAGCATGAGAGCTTAGTAAAGAAAGGGCTTGCTGTGCTGACGTGAAGACCTAGTTTAGTCTTCCTATTTTATTTTAAAAAAAAGAAGAAGGAGATGGAGGAGGAGGTGTTATGTGGGTCTTATAGAGGCCCCAGGTTCAGTTCCATGAACCACTGTGGCTGCTTATCTGGCACCTTTTTCTGGCCTTTGTGGTCAGCAAGCACATACACAGTATACTTACATACATGCAGGCAAAGCATAAAATAAATAAACCTGTTTTTAAAACAAAGGTGACTGGCAGGTGGTAGCACACACCTTTAATCCCAGTACCTGGGAGGTATAGGCAGGGGGACCTCTGAGTTTAAGGCCAGCCGGTCTTTAGGGCAAGTTCACAGAAGCAGCAGCAGCTGCCAGAAGCCAGGTATACCATTTCATGCTTATAACTCCAGAACCAGGGAGGCACAAACACGCAGATTCCTAGCTTAGCCTGATTGGCAAGTCCCGGGCTAGTGAAAGACCGTGTCGCCAAAAAGAAAAGAAAAAAAAATTCAAGGTCGATGACGCCCGACCTTGACTTCTACACATACATTTGTACCCACACGCTTGTGCCTATGTGAACATACACACACACACACACACACACACACACACACACACACTCGAGTGACAAAGACACTTTGTGTTCAGACAGCTTCCTTGTATGTCAGTTAAATTCATTTAGCTACATGAGAGGTATATGATACATGTAATGTAGACACGTGTTTCTCTTTTCCAGTGACCGTAACGTCCCGTCCTGACTGCTACTGGGGCCGTAACTGTCGCACTCAGGTGAAGGCTCACCATGCAATGTGAGTGGGGAGCATTGGGTCGTCTGCGTCTTTCAGGCTCAGAGCTTGGGAAGACAACAGTAATATACGTCATATGCTAAAATAAAAATGCACTAATTTGGGGACTTTGGGTGTACTTCAGTAGTAGACTGCTAAGTTCTGTCTTCAGTTCTCAGAATCCTCTGCCACCCCCAAATACACATATGTATGCTAATTTAATCCCGATACTGCTATAAAATCACGCAGTATGTAAAATAGTGTTTTCAAATAGAAATTGTGCTCTTGTTACTGTGTTTCCTAAATGGCTTCTCTGCAAGTGTCCTCCTCTATCTTCTATCTGTGTCTTCATGGATGAGTCACATTATGCCTTGCCTGACAGCTTCCTGAGCCAACAGGTAGATTCTCATGCGAGCTCTCTGGGCCAACAGCTGTGGTCTATGCACATGTCTCCCAAGTTACTGGTCCAGTGTGTGTGATAGAGTGACACCTGGGTTCTTCCTATTGTGTGTGTGTAGGTTGTGTTGTAACTTAGCCCCTCCTGTCTTTGTTAGGGTCTTACTGCTGTGAACAGATGCTATGACCAAGGCAACATTTAACTGGGGCTGACTTACAGGTTCAGAGGTTCAGTCAGTTCTCGTCAAGGCAGTAGCATAGCAGCATCCAGGCAGGCATGGTGCAGGAGGAGCTGAGAGTTCTACATCTTTATCTGAAGGTTGCTAAGACTTCCAGGGAGCTAGGATGACGGTCTTAAAGCCCAGGTCCACAATGGCAAACTTCCTCCAAGAAGGCCACACCTCCTAATATGCCACTCTCTGGGTCAAGCGTATTCAAACCATCGCAATCCCCACTGTGGTGTCTTCATCATAGTCTTCAAGTGCTGTTCACAGCAACACCTGCATTGCCTTATGAAGTCAGAGTCAGTGTGCAGCACCAGTCTTTCTGCTCCTGTTTTTAAAACAATGCCATGGTCCTCTGCCAGTCAATCTATTGGCTAGTACTTAATTTTTGATTCCGATTAAGGCATTGGAGCTGTTGCCCACAGTGTAAGAAATAAAAATAGAGATGACTGGTTTGTTTTGGGGGGGCAGTTGGGGGTTGTTTTGTTTTTTGAGACAGGGTTTCTCTGTATAGCCCTGGCTGTCCTGGACTCACTTTGTACACCAGGCTGGCCTCAAACTCACAGAGATCTACTTGCCTCTGACTTGAAGTGCTGGGATTAAAGGTGTGCGTCACCACATCCAGCTCTAGATGAGTTCTTAGTGGGTAGTTTTGTGGCATAAAACCTTGCATTGTGCTTTAGCATGAACAGCAGACACCATCTGTTTCAAGAAAGGAAACTTTAGGTTATAGAGTGCATGCTATAATCTGGCAGTGGTGGCACACACCTTTAATCCTAGCACTCAGGTGGCAAAGGTGAATCTCTGTGAATTCAAGGCCAGCCTGGTCTACAGATCGAGTTCCAGGACAGCCAGGGCTGCACAGAGAAACTCTGTCCTGAAAAACAAAAATGCAAGCAAGCAGGTAAACAAAGGAGTGCATGCTGCAGAGGATCTGAGTTCAGCCTCCAGCACTCGCACTGGGTATTGGTACCCACCCGTTCCCCTCTTGTCAGAGGGTTAGACACTGGTAGGGGATCTGAGTTCAGCCTCCAGCACTCGCACTGGGCATTGGTACCCACCTGTTCCCCTCTTGTCAGAGAGTTAGACATTAGTAACCTCTTAAAGAACCCACATGCAGGTGTGCATACCTCCAAACAGACACATACATACAACTAAAAGTAATAAAAATAAGTCTTAAAAAAAGGGTGGGGGACATTTGATCACCTGTCCACCTTTGTTCATTGTCATATGGATGTGAGTAGCAAAGACAGGTGCCACTTTCTGCATTTATCTCCAGTGTTGCTCCTGGTCTGTGGAGAGAGGAAAGTGGCCCCTGTTACCTCAGGATCTGTCTGTCTCCACCTTGCTGACTGAAGTACAGGCAAAGGCATACACTAAGGAGGCACAACGCTTGTTCTATGATAAATTATCATAGTGTTTTTATTTTCATTTTAAAATTTAAAAAGAGAAAAAAACAGAAATACTTAGTGGAGTTGGAGAGATGACACAGTGGTTAAAAGCACTTGCCATTATTCTAGACAACTTAGTTTGGCTCCCAGCACCCATGTCAAATAACATACAACCATCTATAATTCCAGCTCCAGGGGATTTGATTCTCTCTTCTGGTCACCCTGGTCACCTCTACACACATAGCATGTACTCATACAGACACATATAAATACACACCAATTTACAATTTTTAGAAAAACACAATTTTTTTTTTAAGCGTAAAAATTGTTGAGTGGGCTCACATGGTTCACACATGTTCTTATGTGGCAATTACAGTGTGCAGTTTCACAATTTGAATAGCCTTTGATTTTTTCTCTGCAGGAAATTCAATCACATCTGTGAGCAAACAAGGTTCAAGAACTGAATATTGGAAGAGACACACGAAACAGTTACAGAGCACAGGAGGCAATGATACGATGTTTTTTAAATGCCCCTTACAAACAGCTCTCCCTAACTAAGCAGCAGCACTGGGGTGTCTGGTTAGGCACTCTGGTGTGGTTTTTCCCTTTGCAGAACTTTATCTTCAGTGACACACATACCAAATGCTCCGGTAACCTGGGAGGCCTACTGGCCGAAATGGCCTTCTAGTCAGTGCAAGAGAATCAGTAGACTGAGATCTCCCTGCCACTAGACAGCTTTCCCCTCCTGTGTGGTGAGGCAGGGACAGTGCAGGTTTATACTTTTGTATCTTTTCTACCTTGTACCTTGACTACAGTTAAAATGGAAAAGTTCGTGGGAAACGCTGTCAGACATGTCAGACACATTCTCCAGAAGGAAAGGAAGCATAAGTTTACGTCCTCCGGGGATATATAGCATATTCTTCTGTCCGGAAAGACACAGCCTTTTGTATATTTTTTATTTTATTAAGTTTGGTGCTTATCTTCTAATAAGATTTAAATATTAAAAACTGTAGCACAAATACTATAATTTATAATTTACAAATTGACTAAAATTAGGAGTAGCCTGATATTTGGAAGAATGAGCATATGTTTCTGTTTATTTAAAAAAAAATTATTAAATGTCCAAAACTGCTAATCCTGGGGAGGATGTCTTGAGTATCCAGGTCCTTGACACAGGGCTGGCCAATGCCTCTTGTCCAGCCGGCCAAGCCCTCAGACTCTGCCCTTAGCCCTTCAGTCCCTGAGAGCAACTCCCTGCTGAAACTCCAGATGGCTCCAGACTGACAGGGCCTTTGCCTTCCAGGCCCTGATCTGGTACATTAGGTTTGCCACATCATCTGGAATAATACTTGAAATTTTGCTTTTAGGTTTTTTAAAACTTTTTTTAATCTTTTATTGAAATCACCTGTTATATTTGTTTGCAAACTGGTAACTTTTTGCTCCTCAGGAATACAATTTTCAACTGTTGTCTTGCTCTTGATGTAGACTGAGAGGCAGTACTCTGTGTTTGTGGGAGATGGTTCTCTTTTTTTGATTCTAATAAATGAGCTGTGTTTGTTTCTCTTCTTGTGTCGTATTCATATGCGAGGTGCCACATGCTCCATGCTAATGCAGACAGGCACCACTGACTCTTCACTACACTAATTGTTCCCTACTCTTAATGTTTGTTTACTTTATTGCCTGCTAATCAATCTGGTGGCTTCACCAGCAGATAATGTCAAAAGGCCAGCCAAAACCTGAGTGTCTCTGAACATGGCAGAAGACAGTGTCTTTATCTTCAGACCTGGGCAGTGTTGATTGAAAGTGTTATCTGCACCGTAAGCTCCAGTGCTTGATATTTAATCCCTGGCCCCTGTATGCAGGTCTACAGGATCCTATTCCAAAGGGAAGAGCCTGGGGCATCAGCACCAAGGCATCAAGCTCCTTGGGAATCACTTAATCCTCAGTTCTTTAAGAAAGCATAATGTCTAAGAGTCACTTCAGAGGGGCTGAAGGGACTCCACAGAGTTTCTGATGAACACAGGCAGAGAGAACAATGCCTGCATGTCAGGCTCTAGCATGAGGACTTTGGGCCTTGGTGAGCATTCCTGAGTATAGTTTGAGTGAGCTGCTTATAGAGGCGGGCTTGTGGGACTCAGGCAGTGTCTTTATGATCATCTGAGCTTCCTTTCTCTAGATTCTATATTAGTTACTTTTCTTGTTGGTATGTGACATAATGAAGGGCCTATTTTGGTTCCTAGTTTGAAAATACAGTCCCATTGTACTGGGAAAGGCACGTTTGTTGTTGGACATGTGAAGTAGCTTGTCACATCGAATCTGCAGTCAGAAAGTAGAGAGAAATGAATGCTGGTGCACAGCTTTCTCTTTGTATTCTGTTCATGTTGAGGACCCAGCCCATGGGATGGTGTAGCCTACACTCAAGGTTGTTCTCAGTTAAACCTTTCCGAAAACAACCTCGCAGACACCCAGAGTTGCATTTCCTAGGTGACCTCAAATCCAGTCAAGCTAATAATAAGGTTGAACTACTCTAGCCAAAAAAACCACTAATCTGGGGTTGTCTTGCTGCCTGTTATCACCTATAGTGTATGCAGGTTTCCTCAGAGAAACACTGACTGTTTTCTCGGTAGCTCTTGAACCTTGCCTTGGAACATACAGAGTGGGGCCTTCTGATGTCCACTGAGTCTCTGATCCCTGGTGCAGCAAGAGGCACTCCATATTCCTTGTTAACTCTGTTTGAATTTGTGGTCAGCTTGGCCTGCATTTCTGCCTTGCCAGCTGCTATATCTTTCCTTGTCCTATCAAAAGAAACCCTTCCTGCCCTGCAGGATTCCAAGCACAAGCCAGAAAAGGGTCCTAGGGTTGCTAAAGGAACCAGGCTGCCCCCAGTACAACTTTATTAGGCCAGACTCCCAATTCCACCTGAGAAAATTGGCTTAAAACTAAGGAGCCCCTAGTTCTAATTACAAAAAGCTGATTAAATCTTCAGGGTTACTCATCTTTATTACCTTATACTGTAGGTAAGGGGTGGTGGGATGGTCAGACCAGGATTCCAGCAGGCTTCCCTACCCTGGAACTGTGTTTGTCTCAGAGATACAGCTAACCCAAAGGTGTAGCTGGAGTTCAAAGAGGGTTTCTGCCAATTGAGGGAACCCTGGTGACAGCTTACCCTGCATTGGTCTGGCAGCCTAAGAGAGAGTTATGGAAAGCCAGGATGGCCTTACATAGCTGTAGTGAGGCCCAGGTAACAGACCTAGAAGCTTGCCAGCAGAAGCTCAGAAGTAGGAAACTGAAATTTAGTAAAAAGAAAACCACAAAAGTCCAGTGTGGATCCAACCTCAAGTGTGGCATGATAGAGGAACCCAGCATTGTTCCTGAGGGTTCTCTAGCTTGGCCTTTTCTCTGCCTCTCCTCAAGTTTTGTATGCACACCAGTTAATGTTTATACACTGTCGGGGCTGTATAAATGGGCTGGGTTTTTCCTCAAGAAATGAGAACAGAGGCCCATAAAGTAGGAGAGGCCAGTCTTACAAACCCACCAGATATAGTTAGCCACATAAAGTAAGCTCGGGTGATCTATAGCAGAGCTGCCTCCTGAGCACTAGTACCATTAAACACATCAGTTTAAACATCATATAACATAGAGCCCCGTAACTTATATTAAAACCAAAGAGAATAAACACTTGCCTTAAAACTCTTCCTAGTCTACTGTAACCACGGTCCTTTTCACCCGCGCTTAAGTTCCTCAAAATTACAACTGAGGCTGAAGTATATGTGAATAAATGCTTAGGCCAAAAGCTTAGGCCCGTTCCCCCACCTAGCCCATAACTCAATAACCCATTTGTGCTATTCCAAGTCCTGCCACATGGCTTGTTATCTCTCAGGGTTCACGAGACAATCAAGAGTTCCGGGCAAACCTCTCCCAAGCCTCAGCCTCTATTCCAGAGTTCTCTCTATACAGGAACTTCCACCTCCCTATTTCCTGCCTAAGCTCATAAGCTAACAACCTTTTATTGACAAGTGAAGCTTCCATACATTGCACAAAAGATTCCCTCCACTGTCTATTACACTCTGAGCATAATAGACTGAGAGAGTCGGTGCTCTCTGAGCTCCCTAGACTAAGTAATAGCCTTATCCCTGTGACTGGATAGTGTGTTACGTGTCTTTCTGACATCTCAAATTCTCTTGAAACTCTAGAGTAGATGCTGTCACAACACCCACACATACCATGAAAGCCTACCTTCATGGTCATCAGCATCTCAGAAAATATCCATGACCTTGTGACTCAAGTCAAAACCCAGGCATCGTCCTTCATCTCTCTGGAAGAGCAACTGCATTCTACATGTCAAGAATGAGTTGTTCCCACAGCCAGAGTTTGTGCCTGGGCCAGTGTGGGGAGCCCACAGAAGGCGGCTATCTTCCTTGCAGCCATCTTGAGCTATATACCCTGACAAGAGATTTGATTTCAATAGCCTACAACAGCTGAGCACACTCTGATAACATCTTGCTTTAGATACCCAGGATCTTCCCTTGGGTGTGTGAGACTTAAAGGTGTGATTTAGAGATCAGATTTAGAGATATGACCTAAGGGCATGACTTAAGGATGTGACTTAAGAGGCGTGGCTTAGAAGTGAGACATATAAAAGGCAAGAGGCAGACAGAAGAGAGATCAGAGAACCAGACAACAGATTACTTGACAGCATTACAACTTAGAACAGAGAATTAGGTATTAGGCACTTGGCACTTGGAGGAAGAACTTGGAATTAGACATTAGGCACTTAGCACTTGGAAGAAGAAACTTGGAACTTGGAGGCACTAGGGACTAGGAACTAGGGACTAAGGAACTCAAGACTTGGGACTTGGACTAGAAAGAGAGACTGAAGAATAAACAGGATTGAATCACACACTGTCTGGTCTCCATTCTTCGAGTCTGTCCTCACTCACTCTTGACCCATGGACTGGAGCAGCTTGGGGCAGGACAGGCTCTAACAATTTAGCCCCCAAGGCTTTTGGCAGTGCAGGTCCCAACATTGACAGAGTGGTCCGAGACATTTTGGACCCCAAGGGTGAGGCAGCTCGGGCTGCAGCAGGCCAGTACTTACCTCTGATCACTGTTGCCTTTGCCATCTCTGAAAGTTGTGCCTTCCCATTGCCACAGATCCTTTGTGGCCATTCCCTAGCCTCACACTGACCTCCCCTCCTCATGCTACTCATATTTAACACTCTCCTAGATCTTCACATGCTCTCAGGCAAATTTGAAGCACATTTCCACAGATAACATTTTGTTTAGGAACTGGCTCAGACTGATGAGAGGTCTCTAACATTTTTTTTAAATTATTGTGTGTGTATGCGCACATGTGATATGTGTAAATATATTTGGTGAGTGTATCATAGTGCATGTGTTGAGATTAGAGGCCAACTTGTAGAGTTGCTTCATTCTTTCCACCTTTATATGATCTTCAGATTGCCTGTCTTATGCTTCAAGTGCCCTTACTTGCTGAGCCACTTACCAGGTTCAGAGAGGTCCTTTCTAAATAATCCATAAGATTGCAGCATATCTGCCCACCTATCTCTTTATTCATCTCTGACATCATCTCCTGTCCTGTATGTCTTTTGTTGACTGTTTCTCACCAAGAAGTAAGTTTTCTGAAAGCAGGGATATTAGACAGCATATGGCAAAGTCCTCGGCATCCAACAGCCCTCAGTAGACACAGCAAGTTCCCCCATCGCCCCCATGAACATATAAAACTGGGACCCTGTCAGTCCTTTTGTCCACATCAAGACCCCTCAAATTTGTTCACTGACTGATGAACAGAAACAAAAGAAATATCCAAACAATAGAATATAACTCAGCAATGAGAATAAAGCACTAAAAGATGTATAACATGGATACAATTTGAGAAAGAACTCAAAGCTATATGGTATATGAATCTTATTGTTATGAAATGTACAGGCATGGACACTCAGAAACAGAGCAGAGTGGTGACCAGGGGCTGAAAGAAGGGGGTGAGGAGAGCTACTCCAATAAAAGTGCCCTTAAAGCTGGATTATAGAAATGGGTGTACAGCTGCAAATTTATTCAAATTGTACACAAGAGCAAATTCTACAGCATGTAAATTATACCTTAGTAAAGCTATGGTAATCTTTATTTGGGGTTAGAAATACAGCTTGGAGGTGGGGAGGTTGCTAGACATTTTCAAGGCCCAGGATACAGTCTCTAGCACTGAAAAAAATGTATACTTGGCATTTTTCCCATGTAGCTGTGGCATCAGTTTAATATAGTATATTGTTTGTTGCGAGAACTTCCTCTCCTTTCCTATCTCTTCACATACTAGAGACTGACATTGCAGACATCTTTTTACTTTTTAAGACAAGTTCCACTTTATAGTCCAGTCAGTCCTCGAGCTTGTGATACTTGTCAGACTTCCGCAGTCGCGTGGCACAGCGTCAGGCAGTGGATAATACTGGCATAATACAAACTAGGCTTCCAAACACTTAGGAACAAGTTGCCAGTTCCGTGGTGAAGGCGGTGTCTGGCGGGAAAGCCACGCCCTAGGGGGCGTGACCACGAGGATCATCATACCCACCAGTCAGAAGACCGCGAGGGGCGGGAGCGTGGCGAGTCCTGGTTACGTCACTACCGCCGGAAGGTTTTTTTTTTTTTTTTTTTTTTGGTCTGATTTGGTCCTTTAGGCTGGGAGTTGTTTCTCTGAAAGGAAGGCATACAAAATTTTAAGGCCACATTCTGAAGGCTACCTCAGTTCTGTCCGGAGATCCATACCAACCCTAATTCGAAAGTGGCTACTGGCAGCAGAGGGCAGCGTCTCTTCCGGAACGAAGACCTCGAGGACAGTTAGTTTCCGGGGAGTTGCCCGAGACTGGTGCCCCGTTGCGCCCCGCCCCTCGCACAGCCACGTCCTACCGGAGCCGCAGGGTTGGGCCGCAACGGGTGAGGGTTGTGGGGCTAGTCCTGAGGAGGGTCGGGACCTTGTGGTAGAGGACCTTGGAGGGACTGCTGGGGCAACCCTAGCCGCGCCCGAAGAGGCGTACGCGGACAAGGCGGATGCAGAGTCCGGTGAGGGTCGCGCAGACTTTGGGTCAGCGGCGGTCAGCTCAAGTCAGTTTTTCCTTTTACTCTGTGGGGCTGGAACCCTGCTTCGCAGCTGGTGTCAGTACATGGTTGGTAAATGCAGAGGCTTTCTCTGCACCTCACGGGATGCGGTCGGCCCTGAGCGTGCTACTGCTACTTGGTTGGGTCAACGTGTTTGAAGTCTGCTCCTTTTGCAGTTGATGACGAACGTGACATGGTGGCAAGTCGTTCAATGCGTGGGGGACTTATATTGTTATGATTCTGGTTCTCAGAGGTGTTTCACAGCCCTGCTGAACATGGTCAGTGGAGTCAGTGACCAGAGAGAACTAGGCGAACAGCTTACCACCTTTCCACAGGCGCTTACTGAATGTTTATAAAAAGAGAGGCCCTGTTTGTAGAAGGTCCCAGGATACAGTAGTATTGTGGTCTCTGTTTTCATTACTTTATGGTGGAGGTATACTGACAACTCAAGACAGTGAGAGAGGATTAGCGTTGTGCGGCCTTCAGAAGAGTTTACTTTTGAGTCAAGGCAGGCCTTCTTGACAAGAAGTGTCTGTGCAAAATTATTGAGAGGAATGTCTCAAAGTGAACAAGAAGTATAGAGACCCTATGGAGAGTCAGCTGTACTTCTGTATGCATAATGAAGTCAGATAATGAAAAAAGACACAGCATGTGAGGGGTACAGACATAAGAATCCCATTAAAGTGATCTCCAGTTTAGGCTAAGAGGTTTGTACTTTATTGTCAGCGAGACATTGTAAACTACAGATGCCTCCTGACTTTTACTTTTATAATCCTTTAATGACTCAGATGCAGTGTATCTTGAATGGAAGGAAAAGGAAAAAGCTGGATAAGGTGGCACATATATTAAAAGTGGCACATGTCTGTAATACCAGCTCTTGGGAAGTCAAGACAGGAAGACCTCAACTAGCTTGAGGCCCAGACTAGGTAGCAAGATTCTGTCTAAAAATCCAAAAGCAGATCTGAAAGACTTCTCAGTGGTTAAATGCTGTAGAGTCTGATAACCTGAGTTCCCTGGAAGCCCTGTGGTGGAAGGAAAGAACCCACTCTTCAGTTGTCCTCTGACCTCCACACACCTATGCGTATGAACACAGACACAATTTGGAAAATCTTGTTTCCTCCCTATTTCTCAGAAAAGAAAACAAACAGAAGAAATGAAAGTTACTCAGATTTAAAATGAACTGGTTTTTTGGCCAATTGATTTAAGTAGTGTTGTTTTCTCAAGTGAGAATATAACTGCAATTTGGCTTTTACTATTAATTTTGAACAGCTGCTGAAAGGAGAAATAATTACACTTGTTTAGCGGAGGCATGAACAGATTCTATATCTATATCAATCCTAGCAAAAATTTTGTATTCATTTTCTCTGTGTTTTTATTGATGAGGAAATAAGCTAAGAGTGGCTTAGAAATCTACCTAACAAGATCTTACAGCCAAATGGAAAAACAGGCAAACATGTTTAACTCAAAACCTGTCACTTGTGTCCTTGCTGTACCTGAGGCTGGCCCTTGGTTTTTACCTATATAGAATGCTATTTGCTATTGTTCAATAGTGCAGCATCAGCCAGACATCTTCAGGAAGTTGTGTTTTATCTTTGCCTGTGAATCATGTCTAGTTGATGATAACCCCAGTAATGGGGTAGCTGTTGTTTGTGGATGATCACCCCAGTAATGGAGTCGTTGTTGTTTGTGGATCATGTTTATGAACTGCTGGGAAAGCTGGAAAGCTGGAAACCTGTCGACCTGAGATGGTCGTCTCTCAATGTGAACTTTGGGCGAACTGCTAAAGTTAGGTATATCATGGGAATTTCTCAGTAATAGCTTTTTTCTGCCATCTAGAAATGGGAGTACAAATGGTTAAAAATGAAACTATATACTGTGTGAAGTAGTACATGACTGTCAGCCTAGCATTCAGAAGGTGGAAGCAGGAGAATCTCCATGAGTTGGAGACTATCCTGACCCATATATTGAGCCTTCGTCTAAAAAAAATCCCAAGCCCAAACCAAACAAATTGAGCTGGCTGAGATATCTCAGTAAAGTGCTTGCTTGCTGTACAAACATGAGGACTTGATTTTGATCATTTGCCAACGCTCATTTAGAAAGCTGGGCATGGTAGTGTACACTTGTAATTCCAATGCCAGGGAGGTGGGAACAGTCAGACCTCTGGAGCTTACTGGCCAGCCAGCCTATTCCTAGTGATGAATTCTAGGTCAGTGAGAGATACCCTCTCAAAAAACAAGATGAATGACACGTAAAGATATGCAAATACATGTGCACAAAAAGAACCAAATTGACCAAACAAAAGAAAAAGATAACTATAATGAAAATGACCTCTTTGATTAAAAAAAAAGACACAAATGTAGTATGTACCAAAAACAGGGTGTGTGTGTGTGTGTCCCTGTGTCCCTGTGTCCCTGTGTCTGTGTCTGTCCATCTGTGTGTCCCTACCTACACCACAGCTGTCTCATCTTCCTTGGTGTCTAGAGATTTGCCCTTGTCAGCAGTCTGAGGTAATGAGACCCTGTATGACTGAATCATGCCTACCCAAATTCAAGGAAGACTGAGGTTAGACAGTAAATGCCAGTTTAGTGCCCTTCAGGCACAGAAGGTGGAAGCCTTCTGATCCTAACTCCTGGCACAGTCCAGAAAGTCATCTGTAGATCTGTTTCAGGAGGAACTAGCTGATGGTGAACAGGAGTCATCTGAGTGCATTAGCCAGAGTCAGTTATAGTTGGGTGGTCCTCTGTTCTGGAGGGCTGTGCCATGCCATCCATCTCTGAAAGAAGGAAGGACTGCTTAGGAATCAGATGTCTTGCTCAGCACAAACTCAGAGTAAGGGGAAATAAGAGGTGATATGTGGTGGTCTCTAGCTTGTGACAACCTGATTCGTTTGTCATCAAATTTAAATCAGTGGAACTTGAATATTCTTGGCTAATGTTTGTCTAATAACAGTCTGAGTTAAGGGCATTGCCACTGCATCTAAGGCACATTATCTCTGGGACTCTTTGGCTGCACTCCTTCTGTGTTTATCCTATACTAGACCTATATGTCATTGGCTAAGTTGATAGGCTAAACTGACTTTATTATTGGTGAGTTTCTTCATTCATAGAGGACACATGGAGTCAGAGGCCATGTGTCTGCAGTGACAGGTGTCAGTGTGCTAGCCCTCCTTTTGAGTCAGCATCACACCTTGCTCGTGAACGCCATCTTCTCAGGCTTCTTACCTGTAATTTCTCAGTGTATTTCTTTTCTTTTGTTTTGTTTTTTATTTTTGAGCCAGGGTCTCAACTTTGGAGCCCAGGCTTGCTTATAATTCACTATATAGGCAAGATTGGCTTGAAACTCTGAGATCCACCTGACTCTGCCTCCTGAGTGCTAGAATTAGAAGCATGTGCCTCTACACCCAGCTTCAGCATGATTTATAAGCTCAGGATGTAGGTTATTTTGTCATGAAACATGTTAAGCATAGAACAGAAAGAATAATATGGAACTTATTCTGAAAAATAACATAGATACGAATATACCTACAGTGTGCCTGGAAGGTTATATTTAAGTCTGACCATTTGATAAGGAAATAAGTTAGTAATTCCATCAGCACACTTCAATGTTTATAACTAATTGTCAGAATTGTCACTAATTGGTGAAGTTACATTTTCTTAAACTTAATCCACCATAGTGATTACTGGTCTTACTGATAGGGAAAGGTGGATGGTTACCTGCTGTGAGATGCCTTCTCTGCCCACTTTCTAAGTTAGCTGCCTTTCTGTTTGTCCTTGGATCTCCCTTCAAGATCGCCGTCTAGCATGCTATTACCTCATCCTTTAGTAATCACTTCTTTAATTTTCACTCCTCTAGATTTGAGTTGCATAGCATACAGTATAAACTTTGGCCTTGGGCATGATCAGTCCAGGTGTTTTATGAGCATCTAGGCCTGTCTAGTTCATAAGCTACTGGCCACAAATGGTTATTTACATTCAGATTAAAGTTAAATAAAATTTAAAGTTCAGTTCCTCAGTTGCCACATGGACAACTACAACAGATTACAAGCACTTTTAAAAATCTTGGAGAATCATTTGTGATAGAACTTCTTATAGCTGGCACCAAGAGAGACTGCATGCCTTAGGAAAGGGCTCCCTCAAAACCTAGGATGTTGTAGGAGCTCAGGGATTGTTTGTGGGGTGGAAATCTGTATTTGTTTTCTATATGAGTTGGGAGCTTTGTAACTGTTACTTAAAATCTAACAACTTAAGTTTCCCAATGCATTTTTCTCTTTGTCCTCTCAGGAATCATGGTATTGCTTGGTTTGACTTCAAGCCATTTATGAAACATTAAACCTTACCCTAAAGATGGAAAACAGAATAAGATCCTTCTTAGAACCTCTGAGCTGTTGCTGATGGCAAAAAGCAAACTTAATCCAGAGTTACTTGTAGCTCCTCAGAATCTTTTTAGTCCGGGCTGTCCTGACCATGGATGGAGCGTCAGCCAAACAGGATGGCCTCTGGGAACACAAGTCCAACAGTGACATTTCATCTTGCCCTGAAGCCACACTGGAGACTGTGGGCTCTCTGGCTCAACTGCCTGACCAACAGGATACAGCTCAGGGTAAGTCATCAGGTCATTCTATGATTTAGCACTTCACTCTGAGGAAGAGGAGGTCAGCTAGTGTTTTGGAGGGAGGGGGACATGAACTTTTCGTTAGTAATCTTACAGATGTTTTCATTTGGTGCTAATTTTAGATCAAGCATAATCTGTAGTCAACAGAATAGGAAATGTGCCATGGCCAGAAGCAGAACTGCTTCCAGAAGGCTTCTATTGAATTTCCACTGGTGAATTATTGTTAGTGCTTGGAATTCTATCTTTTTGGTTGATTGGTTGCCAAACGTTGAATAACTAAGACTGATTAGTGGCCTAGGATTCCCGAGTCATGTTTCTCTGTTGTTTGTGCACTAGTAATAACTCAGGTGATTCCTATATCCCATGCAATCAGGAGCTAGCAATGCAATATGAACTTTAAAAAGATAATTGTCTACTGGTTCTCTAGCAGAAATTGCATTGTAGGTCTTATAAAACGATGTTCAAGCAGTTAACTTGCAGGTGCTGGTTTTCGTGCCTGAGATAGTGGGCTCTTGCACAGAACAACATCTTAGATCAGTCACTTAGAAGATTTATGTTGCCTATCATGGGTAGTTGTGGTGGTTAAAAGAAGTCATGTGTGTAACCACTGAGATCTACCATTTAGTGAGATTCATAGAACCTATGCATTGGGTATTTGTGAGGGTTTAAAGAAGTGATATATATAACATGTAAAAAGAGCTGGGATGTAGCTCAGTGGTAGAATGCTGCTTACCTGGCAGGTTTGAAACCGTGAGTTTCGTCCCTATTACCTAGTGAGCATCTAGTAAGAGGATGTAGCCATTTTTGTCTTCTGTTTGTCATGATGTTTGTATTTAAGCTTGTGTTTGGAAACAGTCTTCATACATATTGGATCTTGTTGCTTTTAGATTTTAAGTGTAGTATGCTGCTCATAACTCATTTTGTTTATCAGTCTATGCATTAGAAACTGGTATTAACCACTTGTAACTTGTGTCTGAAATGCAGAATCCCTGCACCCTTTAATAAAGGGTGACGGTGTAGGACCACAATCCCTGCAACTTTTGGTAAATAGAGACCTTTGGTAAAGCTGATGGTGTGGGGCTGTGTCATACAGCAAACTGTCTCGGGCCTTGATGACTTCTGTGCTCTACTCTCCACGTGTAGCTTTCATTTCCGAGGAGGAATGTCAATGACTAATAGGAATTTGTATTTGTAAATAGCAACTCGGTTTTTACTTGGCTTGAGTGAAAATAGGGAATTTCCTGCGTGTTTTCTGGATATATCTTGGTACCCATTGATATTGGTGCCTATGAGATCTTAAGTCACTGAGCCTGGGAATACCTCAGGATGGACCCTCCCTCCCTCCTTACTGATAACTGGTTTACCCACCTGAGGAAGTCAGAAGAAAGTCTAAATTTGACTGAATTTTGAGAACTTTTTCTTTGTCTTTTTGAGGAAGAACTGGTTCAGTTCTTTGCACAGTAATGGCACTATGTAAGGCTGGGTCTGGCCATGAGCACAGCCCTTGTGGGTAAACTTGGGTTTTACATTCTTTAGTGTTTTTGAGGTAAGGTCTCTTGGAGCCCTGGCTTTCCTCAAACCTGCTATATAGTTAAGGATGATCATGAACTCTTGATCTGTCTACGTGCTGAGATTATTATAGGCATGAAAAGCCACACCTAGTTTGTGAAATTGTTTTTTTTTTCATAATACCTAACTCTTGCTCATCCAGCCAAAACACAATTTGATTTCTGTTCACTTTAGCAGAATCACTCTGATTGGATCATCTACTTCTTTGGAGAATGTATTTTGACTTTATTTTGAAACCAGCCTTGAAAATGTGACCTTGGACTCTGATTAGCCCAGCTGTCATCTACACATTAGAAAAAATAACTTTGTTTTAAGCCTCTCCTCCTCCCAACAACACTTAAAAAAAATAGATTTTCAAAGTTTTGTGGTTTTAATTTTGCTCATTTAAGTGGGAAGGAAGCACGAGTTAAATACAGCAGTCATAGTGTAGAAGATAAGGCTAGCTTGCAGGTGAAGACGTGAGGCTTTGCCTCAACTTCCCCTCCCTGACAGCCAGAGAAAACAGACTTGTAACATACAGAAATGCCACGCTCATGGGACTTACATATAGCTGTATGTCTGGAAATAACTTAAACTTTTTCAAACAATGTGCTAACACACTTCCTCTCTCTTTCCAGATGCCAGTGTTGAGGTAAACAGAGTTTGTAAGGAAGAAGGAAGCCCAGATAGATCGAGCCAGGTGGCCATCTGTCAGAATGGGCAGATCCCAGACCTTCAGTTGTCTCTTGATCCCACAACAAGCCCAGTGGGACCTGATGCCTCTACAGGTGTGGATGGTTTCCATGACAACCTAAGGAAGTCTCAGGGGACTAGTGCTGAGGGCAGTGATAGAAAAGAAGCTTTGCAGTCTCTCAGACTCAGTCTTCCCATGCAAGAAACGCAACTGTGTAAGCATCCGTTCCCTCTGGACTCTTCTTGCCCCTTTGCTTTCAGCATCTTCTACTCGGAATCAGTGCCTGACTGCTCCTGTGTGAGCAGTTCTGTCTTGCCCTGTCTTGTTTTTGTACTGAATGGGGGAGGCAGAGGGATGCATCTGAACAATTTAGCTTCCCTTTAAGGAGGACAAGTATGTCTGGATGTTGGAACTTTCTGCCATCTAGTACTAGCAGTGGTATGAGACTCTTCAACAAACACACCTCCCATGTCATTCTTCAGGGGTGGCCAAAAAACAGGCAGGGAATTAATCTTAATGGTAAACCAGATTCTCACAAGATCCTTTGCATATTTATATAAATACTTGAATTTTTTGTCATGGTCTTTAAAATGAAATTTATATGCCTGTAGTTAGTTATGTGAAAGACTGAAGCAGGAGGATTGAAAATTGAGGTCAGCCTCAGTGCTACTTAGCAAGGCCCCCATACACAAAACAAACGGAATCTTAGTAGCTAGAGAGATAGCTCAGCAATTAAGAGCATTTGTTGCTCTTGCAGAGGACATAGATTTGGCTTTGACCTCTTAACCCTCTGCTGATGTTTTACAGACACATCTGCTGGTATTAAGATTAAGCCACAAACCCAGACCCATGAGAGTGGCTGCCATGGGTTTGCAAGTACAGTAATTTTATGTTACCACCCCACTACACACACAAACAAGTTGGGTTTTAATATTTTAAATCTATTTATTTATTTATTTATTTATTTATTTTAAAGAGTTCTCATTGTATTTACCGTCCCTGAGTGTGAGTTCTGGATTTGAGCTCATTTGTCAGGAAACTGATGTAGCCTGCCCTTGGCCCTCCAGGTCTTCACGCTACACTAAGTGCTGCAGCAGGACTGATCAGCCATTTTGTTTATCAAATGGACAATGTCTGAATAAATAGGGTTAAATAGGCTCTTGATTTTTACATGGTGTTATGACTTTGTTACTGCAGCAGTTGAGATAATTTGTGAGTCTAACTTCCTAAGAAAATATGTCTGTGTAATGAAAAGAGGCTCATCTTGGCATTGTGTCACTTGTAAGTACAGTTCTTATCTGTGCTCAGTGGCTATGGCCCTCAATTTTCTCTCAGTCTGGGAATTGTCATGGAATATAGGTGACTGTTTTTCTGGTGATTAAATCTAAAACATCTGTGATTACCAATGAGTTTTCTGTACCCTGCTCCCTTTTAACCTCTCGATGGCCATTTCCTTTGCAGGCTCCACTGCATCTTCATTGCCCTTGGAAAAGGAGGAGCAGGTCCGACTGCAGGCCCGGAAGCGCCTGGAAGAGCAGTTGATGCAGTACCGAGTTAAGCGCCATCGGGAGAGGGTAGGTCTCTTGGATTGGCATCTGGACTGTGTCCTGTCTCCTCTGTGTGATATCTGAGCAGCTCTGAGTTCTGCAACATCGAACTTGTCCAGTCCATGTCTGGTCATTCTTCTCCATCTTCTTCCCCTTTGTGTTCTTTTCTAGAAGTTATTTCTCCTATGTTTAACTGCTGTATTTAGGATGTATGTCATCTCCCTCTGTGTTCCTGCCCTGGGGTTACATTAATTTGGTAGAATGACAGGATTGACATTATTCTGCATCTGGAGAGATGCCTCCGTGGTTAAGGGCACTTGTTGCTTTTCTAGAGGACTTGGGTTTGATTCCCAGCACTCATAAGACAACTCCTAACCATCTATAGCTCCAGATCCAAGACATCTGACTCCCTCTTCTGGCCTTCAAGGGAACCAAGCATATACAGGTGCACAGATATGCATACAGGCAAAACATCTATGCACGTAAAGTAAACATGATTTTTAAAGAAAATTATGTTGACATACATAACTTGAGTTTTTCCAAATATTACTCAGACCAAATATTTTGGAATTTCTAGGTAATGTAATGAGATAAAAGAAACACTGACAAATAGAAGGATTGATGTTATTTGCAAGTTGATAATGTCTTAGAAGTTTATGTCAACTGAAAACCATTACTAGATATAAATTTTTAAAGGAAATTTTCTGTTTATTATTTCAGTTCATTAATGGGAAAAATCAGTAATTACCCTGTCACGATCAGTTGTAAAAATCACTTGGGAAAGAATTTGCAACAATAAAAATGATAAAATAGCTGGGAATTTAAATGATAATAAACAGTGTTAACATGGAGCAAGAGTCCCACATGTTTGGGTGGAGGCAGGGGCATGATGAGGGCTCTCTCAGCCTGGATCACGAGACCCCTATGTCAGTATCCTCCTCGCTCCACAAGAAAGAATACCATATGTATTTGCTGAGTTATATGTAAACAGATACGAGTAAAGAGGCTCATTACCTCTTGAATAATTACAGACTTAAAGTAGATCCAACTCATCAGAACTTTATTTAAAAATATTTTTCTGTTTTCCAGGACAGCCAAGGCTATACAGAGAAACCCTGTCTCGAAAAAAAAAAAAAATGTTTTTCTGTATCTGAAAAACTAACCAGGACAATAGCCAGGAAAGTTGGATGAGAAGAACTTATTATGTAACTCACTTTAAATTTTTGTTTGTTTGTTTGTTTGTTTGTTTGTTTTTTGAGACAGGGTTTCTTTGTGTAGCCCTGGCTGTCCTGGAACTCACTCTGTATACGAGGCTGGCCACAAACTCAGAAATCCGCCTGCCTCTGCCTCCCAAGTGCTGGGATTAAAGGCTTGTGCCACCACTGCCCGGCACTTTAAAATGTTTAAAGTGTTAGCCATTAAAGGCTGTGCTTCAGGCCCAGGGATGGTCGAGTCTGAGAGGTGATTTTTCAGATCTGCTGCACCCAACCTTCTAAGGGCCTGGTAGGCTGTTGTTGGTAGAATGTTCATTGGTGCATGTTTTCTGGATGACAGTTTTAAGATGCTGCTTGCTAATCTCAGTCATGTTTTTATATTTTTGTTTGTTTCTCAGTCCAGTCAACCTGCAACTAAAATGAAACTTTTTAGTACACTTGATCCTGAGCTCATGTTAAATCCAGAAAACTTGCCAAGGGCCAGCACCGTAGCTGTGACAAAAGAATATTCTTTCCTGCGTACCAATGTTCCTCGAGGGCCCAAGGTGGGCAGCTTAGGGCTGCTGGCACATTCTAAGGAGAAAAAGAACTCCAAGTCAAGCAAGATTCGGTCTCTGGCTGACTATAGAACTGAAGATCCAAGTGACTCTGGTGGCCTTGGTTCTACTGCTGATGCTGTTGGAAGCTCCCTGAAACAGAGTAGAAGTAGCACTTCGGTTGTGTCTGAGATTAGCCCATCTTCTGAGACTGATAACCGTGTAGAGAGTGCCTCGCTGGCTGGGGATAGTGTGTCAGAGGCTGATGGCAATGAGAGTGACAGTTCCTCACATAGCAGCCTCTCTGCCCGAGGGGCCTGTGGTGTCTTGGGGAATGTGGCCATGCCAGGAGCAGCATACGTGGTTGATGGCCAGGAGATTTCCGCTGAGGCCTTGGGCCAGTTTCCTTCGATTAAAGACGTACTACAGGCTGCAGCAGCCCAGCACCAAGATCAGAACCAGGAAGCCAATGGGGAGGTGCAGAGCCGCAGAGACAGCATCTGCAGCAGGTAGGGCAGCAGCCTTGAATCTGGGCTCTTTACTGTTGCTATGCCTTGTGTCTTTGCTAATGCACCCCAGTCTTTACATTAGCTTTTCACCTATATACACCTCTGTCGATTTCTTTATAAGTAGAGTCAGCTCTAAACCACTTAGGTAGTATGAAAAGCGTTGTAGATCTATCTCTTAAGACTTCCTGGATGCTTACAAGTTCCTGTTTCTAGAGCATGTTCCTCTGTAGGAGGCATGAACGTCAGTCAGATTCAGTTCACTTCTTAAGTTGTATGTTTTAAACTCTGAGAAGAAGCTGGATGTTGGTGGTGCATACCTATGATCCAAGCACTTAGGAGGCTGAGGCAGGAGGATTATATGTTTAGGGTCAGTCTAGATTACATAGTTTCAGGTCACAGAGGATCTATGTATTTTCTACATAAAAATAACTCTCTTTTTCAAAAAACCAAAACCAAAACAAAACAAAAAACAGGAGAAGCAGAGGGGAATGTAAAAGTTGGACAGTATGTTATCATAGTCTTGTCTCTTGACTTTGTACTTCTGACCCCTAGTGTGTCCATGGAGAGCTCTTTTGCTGACCCACAGGATGAATTGTTGCAGATGCTTAAAGATAAAAGGAGACTTGAAGGACAGGTGGAGGCTTTGTCATTAGAAGCCAGTCAGGTAAGGGATGTTTGATTGTTGCTCAATAAGCTGAATCTCTAAAAAGAATATGTAGGTCTTTGCTGTACGTTGTTGTTGTTGTTGTTGTTGTTGTTGTTGTTGTTGTTGTTATTATTATTATTATTTTGAGGGGGGGTTTCAAGACAGGGTTTCTCTGTGTAGCCCTGGCTGTCCTAGAACTCACTCTGTATACGAGGCTGGCCTCGAACTTAGAAATCCACCTGCCTCTGCCTCCCAAGTGCTGGGATCAAAGGCATGCGCCACAACTGCCTGGCTGCTGTATGTAATTTTATAAATAACTTTAAGTGTAATTCATCAGCCAAGATATTTGTGTTCCTCATTTTTGTCCACTGGGTGTGTTCGTCTTAAACAAAGTTGTGCTAGTTTATTTATGGCTCATTCTTTCCCTTTGTCTCCATCAGAATTTGCCAAGAGCATGTCCTTAATATACCTGAGAGTTTGTAACTGTTAATTTCTCCTGGTGTCTTTACATGTCTCTGACAGAGTAAAAGTTTCACTTTATCCCCCATTACTCCTTTTTGAGTGGGTTCTGCCTTTACTTGCTAGTTTTTTTATTTCTTAAGGGTTATTTTATTTATTTATTTATTTATTTATTTATTTATTTATTTATTTATTTGAGTTCATAATATGGTGGAGGTGGATCTGTATGTGGTATGGATGTGGAGGATGGACAACTTGCAGGAGTCTGTTCTTTACTTCTAGCAAATGGGTTTGGGGAGTCAAACTAAGGTCATCATGCTTGGAAGTGACGTTACCTGCTAAGCTATCTTGCTAGTCCGTGGTCTGCTTTGTCTGATATTAATTTTGCGATATCTTGTTTTCATTTGGGGGTGGTGTGGAGCTGGAGAGATGGAGCAGTGTTAAGAACACCTGCAGCTTTTTCAAAGGACCGAAAGTTGGTTCACGGTGTTCATAAAAGGCGGCTCACAGCTACAAAGATAATTCTTCATTTCTTCATTTTCAATTTGTACTCTATTATATGAAACTTATTAATTAATTAATTAATTTTGAAGCAGCTTCTCATGTAGCCCAGGCTGGCTTTAAACTTGCTGTGGAGCAAAGGATGACCCTGAACTCTTGATCCTCCTGCCTGTACCTCTCAGAGGTTTGGATTATGGGCTGTGCCACGATGCCTGACTTGCTTCTTCTCTCTCTCTCTCTCTCTCTCTCTCTCTCTCTCTCTCTCTGTCTCTCTCTTTCTTTCTCTCTCTCTCTTTCCCTCTCTCCAATAACAAAAAACTACATTTTTATCTTCTGTCAGTAGTTTAGAGTAAGTCTGTTGATGGGAATTCAGTTATATGCCTTGTTGTGGAGAACATACGCACGTATAGAGAGACAGCAGGATGGTTGACCAGAAGTTATGAACACGTACTACAGGAGGAGAGCAGTGAGTGAAGCCATGTGTGAGATTTGGTTGCTTGCTAAGTATATATGTCATGCTTTAAAAATCTTTAGGCACAAGCCAGTTCATTTAGTTATATATAAAACAATCTTCCAGTATGATTTCAGAGATTTTAAGAGAATTTTTGAGTGTACACAGTTTTCTGTGCTAATTGAGAATGTCTCTGTTTTATCACATCCATTGATACTTCCTCTGGATACTTAACCCTGAGATGGGTCTAAGCATCTTTACTTCTTTGGAACTTGCTTTCTTTCTTATGCACTTGTGAAATGGGTCCTATTAAACTCAGGATGTGTATGGATCGCTGGCAGTTTCTTGTGGATGTCATTTATATTGACTCTGAACTCCTCTAGATCTGGAATACAGCTCAGGGTTAGAGCATTTGCCTAGCATGCTTAAGTCCCTGGGATCAGTCCCCAGCACTACACAGAAATAGTCTTGTTAAGTTTTACTGATTATTCCAGTTCCTTTGGTGTTTGCTCCTCTGTCTGCTAGGCATCCTGTTGTCATACTTCTCTTTAACATGTTGTGTTGAGTTCCCATGCACCATCTTAGATAGATTGAAGTGAGTAGAATGTGCTGGTGGCTGGGGCTTGTCTTTGTCTTTCATTTGCTTTTCTTTTTTTTTTTTTTTTTTTTTTTTTTTATCAAACCCCGTTTTGTGGTTCTAGGGATTGAATTTGGGTCCTGCTGCATGCTAATCAAACACCCTACCACTGAGCAATACTCACAGCCCTCACTTGTCTCCTGGCAGTGGTCTGTAGCTCCTGGGGCCTGTTTGCTCTCTGTGCTCTGTCTTCTGGCATCGTTGCTGTGGTCCCTCAATGCCATTCTTGCATCTGTGTTATGGCTTACTTAGTCCTTGAATTTCTACAACAGCAGCATTTTTCTCATTGAGTTCAATCTGACAGCGTCTGTCTCTCAGGGATCTGTCAACTTGTTTTATATGGGGAACAGGTAACTCAAATTTAAGTGACTGGTTTTTGGGTAGACTGTTTTTAAGTAAAACTTATTTTTCTCTGTCCCAGTGATTGTAAACATAGTAAGTTTCAGCAGTCTTGATAGAATAGTGGTTGAGAGGGACGGACTTTTCTGAAAACCATTATGGTTGTTTGGGGATATTTTCAGGCACTTCAAGAGAAGGCTGAGCTACAGGCCCAGCTTGCTGCACTGAGCACAAGGCTACAGGCACAGGTGGAGCACAGCCACAGCAGCCAGCAGAAGCAAGACTCCCTTAGTTCTGAAGTGGACACCTTGAAGCAGTCTTGCTGGGATCTAGAGCGGGCCATGACTGACCTGCAGAACATGCTCGAGGCTAAAAATGCCAGCCTGGCATCTTCAAACAATGACCTACAAGTGGCAGAGGAGCAGTATCAGAGACTAATGGCTAAAGTAGAGGATATGCAGAGAAACATCCTCAGCAAAGACAACACAGGTAAGCTCTGCAGCCCAGATGTGACTTCTGGATCCTGTGATTGGTACTATGTGGATAAAGCTTCAGGTTCGTGTTAGCTGAATATTACTCTCTACATTGTTACAGTCAATATCGTTTGGGCTGAATTCTTGAGAGTCTATGGTTTCACATAAAGAAAGTAGTCTAACTTCAGAAATTGACTTTGGACTTTGACCACTAGAAGTAATCCTTTCTGCTCTCCTTCCTCCTAAATCCAGTGTTTTGGGGATGGTTGAGTTATATATTTATTTTACATTTTGTAGCTTGTCTTTTGCTATTTTGTGAGTTCTTCTTTCTTCCACCCTTCTCCACCTCTTTTTTTCCACGCTTTCAACCCCCTAATACTAGATTGGAGAGAAAAACTGATACAAGGAGTGACATCATTAAGACTGCTTTCTGCTATTAGGGGCATGGAGTTCCCTGGGGCAAGTTTGATCTTTGACATCAGTATGTCTAATTTCTTCTTGTTGTTTCTTCTTTGCACATAACTACTTGACAAACTACAACCAACAAACAACAACAACAATCACCCAACCAACCCCACTTCTTGGGGCCCTAGCACCTATACACCTTCTGAAAAATCCCCAGAATTTGAAGCATTATACAGTTGCAGAAACTGTCTGCAGCTGGAAGAATCAGGGTTTCCTCCTAGAGCATGAGGAAAATCACAGTCAGCTGCTGTGGACAGTCTGAAGCAGCCCCACACCCCACGCCTGGGACTAACATGAAAGCACACTCCTATTTCTGTGTTTTTATTAGAAACCAAAATTCTTACTACGACATTTATTCATACTAATTTCAAATGCTGTCTAAAATATTGAAGAGCAATGCCTATGTTATTGATTACTAACCCTTTGTTCATTATGTTGGTCTGTAGCCCTTAGGGGCTTACCTACAGGTCACTCATAAAGATACCCTGCATTCAGTCTTCACCTGAGCCAAACCTTAATACTAACTGATACTAAAAGAATGTTATTTGAATATAAGTCGGAAAGAGAGGAGGCAGTGGGGTTGGGATATTGATGGCCTCATGATAAAGAAAAATGCAGGCTTCTTAAGTGAGGCTTTTGTCCAGTGCCGTGGAGGCCTTGTTTGCAGGCTTTGTATTTCAGCTGGGGCTGTGAGGCTATGATGACCTTAAGAACAGTAGTGATGAGCTGCCACCCCAACACTAGAGCATCAAAACAGTCCCTTAAATTGCTATTTTTCAGTCTTTGAGCATTTCATGGTACTTAGTTCATTAGAGGGAAAAAAAAATCTGAAAATTGGGTTCATTTTGTTCCTTTCTAACTTCTCATTACTTTGGAATTGAAGCACTGCAAAGAAGGGATTGTGAACTCTCTTAAAAACAATCTTTTATTTCTTTTTGAGACAGGGTCTTATGTAGGTTAGACTGGCCTTGAACTTGCTATGTGGCTGAGGATGACCTTGAACATTGGATCCTTTTGCCTCCCATCTCCCAAGTGGTAAGCTAACAAGCTTGTGCCACTGATACCTGGTGTCCTAGTCAGGGCCACTGTTGCTGTGATGAAACACCATGACCAAAGCAACTTGGGGAGGAAAGGGTTTGTTTGGCTTATTTGGCATCTGTTTTTTTTTATACAACCTAAGACCACTAGCTCAGGGGTGTGACCTTGAATGGTGGTCCCTCCCAGTTCAGTCACTGGTTAAGAAAATGCCCTGCAGGCTTACCTATAACCTGATCTTTCTGAAGCATTTTCTTAATTGAAGTTCTCCCTCTCAGATGACTTTAGCTTGTGTCAGACTGACATAAAACTATCCAGCAGACCGGTCACCCTTCTCTGTCTCTGTCTCTGTCTGTCTCTTGTCTGTCTGTCTCTTGCCCCCCACCCAACTCCTGCCTCCTCTCATTTAAAATACTTAAACCAGGTTTAGTGGCATGTAACTTTAATCTCAGCTACTTTGAAGACTTAAGTCAAAGGAATGAAAAGTTTTTGGCCTGGACAACTTAGCAATCCCTGTGACCACATAAAAATAAAGAAATGAAGGAAAATGTCAGAACACAAATAGTTTCCCGAGTTCACGATATAATTTAATTTTTATTGTTGATGACTGACTTTTTTGTCTGTCCTTCTTACTTTCCTCCCACCCTGCTCATGCTGAGTTGACCAAATGACCAATTAGAAGGTGCTGCTGCAGAATCAAACCATATGACATGAGTGCTGTTTCTTTATGGCAAATTGTTGTCACAGGGTTCCCAAAGATGAGAGCCACCGTGACATGGCAGTTTCTGGGACACATGGTTGGGTTTTGGTCATTGCAGATACCGTAACTGGAATTTCTTCCCAGCATACTTTTTGTAATTCCTGCTTTACTCAAGCACTTTTATGATTATTCATAGATATGGCCATGATATTAGCTAAATATTTGAATTACTTGATGTGTGTTCTTCTACCTCTGTAGGAAAAGGCAGCACTTTGATCACTTGTACTCTTAGTCTTGCCCTCAGCTCAGGTTGTTAATGTATGTCCTTTTTGTATCTGTTTAGTGCTACAAGTCCAGTTATGGGCTGTCTTGAGGGGTAATTGCTATTTAAAATGACTTCAAATGCTGATATTCTGTATGTGAGGAGGCTCTAAGCAATTTTATAGAGAAGACAATTCCTTACAGAAACTTTGCTAAGGCATTGTAGCTGACTTAGAGCTGCTGGCCATGAGTGAGCTTCACAGTCACTCATAATAATTAAGATAATAGGTAGATGAGTAATTAATAGATAATATATTAATAATTAAGCAGATATTAATTAAGGTGTGTTTAAACTAAATCACAGGTAAATGATCAGATACTTTCATCAGTTAATAGAACTGTTGTGACTAGGGACTCATAGGAACCCCCTTTCTGTCTGGGAGCAGTGGTTCTCTGTTTACCACTGCTGTTTTTATGGTAACCTTATAGAACATGACGACTGTGCAAAACCAGCATCAACGGTACTGTAGACTTCAACTTTAGGCCAGATGATCCCAGCTGTGGCTTTTGTTGGTGATGGTTAGTCTGAGTTGGCTGTGCTTGCTTACTTTCAGTGCATGACCTGCGGCAGCAGATGACAGCGCTTCAGAGCCAGCTCCAGCAGGTACAGCTGGAGCGCACAACACTGACCAGCAAACTACAAGCATCACAGGCTGAGATCACTTCTCTCCAGCACGCCCGGCAGTGGTACCAACAGCAGCTTGCTTTGGCCCAGGAGGCCAGGGTCAGGCTGCAAGGAGAAATGGCCCACATCCAGGTACAGTGCCGGAAACTCCCTTCAGGGCTGTGGGACTTGCTTCCCCTGCATTGCAAAGGTGTGATGGCATCTAAAACTCCAGAGGCTAAAACAGGAGGATCACACGTTAGCGCCATAGAATGGTGGTAAGAGGTGTGTATGGTTCTAGATATCACAGATATGTTTCTGCTTAGTGTTTGCTGATTATTTTCCAGCCAACACCCATCCTCACGAGAGCTTCTCATGCCTTCCCTTCCCTCAAAGGATAAATCTTTCTTTGACCCCACCACTCAGACCCACATTTCATGTTCTCTGAGGCTCTTTCCCCTGTGCTCTGAATCTCTTTCTTGTGGTGTTCTCGTATGACAAAGAATTTGGCAGGTAGTTCCTCTAGAGTTTGATGTTTCTCTGGCTGCTTGGCCTTGGCCAACAGGCATTTCCTGTGTGAACTGTTGCTTTCATGTTCTGTAAGGGACATTTTCCTCTTCCCTATTTTATTAGTAGAAGCTAAACAAGCCAGCCTTTGACTTTGCATATGTGAAGACATCTGTTGGTTTACGTATCCCTTAGACAGTAATAACACTTTAGCATGAAGCCTATCTGGCAGCTTTACTTAAGCAGCATGCCTTTGAAACACGCAAGAGAAATAGGTAAGTTTCCGAATATATTTTACTCTGAAGGTCAGGACCTGATTGGCTATACTGATTGAAGATGACAAAAAGCACTTTCTGTCATCCCTTAATAATGTAGTTTAGCCAGGTATGGAAACATGACAGTAATCCCCGCAATTGGAATGCAGAGGCAGGTGGAGCTTTGTGAGTTCTGAGGCCAACCTAGTGGACTAAGCCAGTTACAAGACCACCAGGGCTACATAGAGAAACACTGTTTCAAACAAAACCAAAAAGACATAAATTGATATGCTCTTTAGGTGTGAAATATTCAAAGAAGTTGGATTCATGTGTTAGTGAGGGAAATTGGAAGATAAGAATAATCAAGGAGAGTAGCAATTTAAGAAACTTCTGTTTTCTTTTTTTTCCCCCTCATTATGTAACTAGAGTTCTTCATGCTGTTTCTGTCCCAGACTACTACTGCTTTCTGTTGTCAGAGTCATTCAGTGGGGTAGAAAACGCAGGACAGTCCTTTTCTGTCTTTAAACACAGCCTCAGCAACTGCTGTATGTCCTCCCTTTCTCTGCAGCTTCTCTAGAGCTGAGGCCCACCTTGAATTTGTCAGGTCAGAAGGTCTGTAGGGTGATACATGAGTTGGGGGAGATCTTGCCACAGACCTGTTGTACTTGAATGTTTTCATATCTTGCAACTCTCTGCTGCCTCTCATCCCTTTGGGGCTGTGCTGCTGGGCTCCTTTTCTTGAAGACACTGTGAGTTAAATTAGGAACTGGTGGGGATCTGGTGAGATCTGGTTATTAGTTTATAAGTGGATGTTAAGTAGGAACTCCAGTGTAGGTCACGTCCAAACTACACATTCTCGTGTGTGAGGGCCTGATTTGGTAGACAGTCCCCTTCCCCATACAGAACCCACATGGCTCAAGTTCAAGGTAGGTTGGCAGAGGATTTGTGTAGCTGAGTCCTAGGGTGAAAGACAGAAGGGCAGGAGCTTTCCCTGCAATAGGTGACATTGAGAAGTTCAGTGAGTAGCCATTGTTAAAAAGGAGAGAACATCTTAGTGACCAGGGATAAGCGAGGCCACACTTGATTTTAAGTTCTTTTTACCTCCTGGGTTTTTCTTTGAAGGTTGGACAGATGACCCAAGCAGGCCTTTTGGAGCACCTGAAGCTTGAGAATGTGTCCCTATCGCATCAGCTGACAGAAACTCAGCATAGATCCATCAAGGAAAAGGAGCGCATAGCTGTTCAGCTCCAGAGCATTGAGGTGAGGACTGTGGTGGTGGTGGAGTGATACTTTTTATCCCACTTTGGTTCTTGCTGGCAAGTGTAAAACATACACAAACATAATCAAAATTCCCACAGATAAACAAATATATCTTCTGAATATGTATACTTTTCTAAATTATTTAATATTTCAAAAGGTCCTTTTGCAGCTGCAAACATGGCTTAGTGGGTAAGAGCGCTTGCTGTGCCAGCATGAGGACATGAGTTACATGAAAGTCAGACATCATTGTGTGTGCCTGTAACCCCAGCATTTGTGGGAGGTTGAGACTAGGATCCTGTGAGCTTGCTGGCTAGCTAGTCTAGACAAAATGGCAAGCTTCTAATTCAGTGAAAAACATTGCTTCAAGGTAGTATGATGGAAAGAAACAGAAACAGATACAAAATATTTTCCTTGGACTTGTACATACCACATACGTGAGTGTGTGTTGCCACACACTTTTGTGTATGCACCATAAAAACATATAACACACACACACACACACACACACACACACACACACACACACACACACACACACACACACA